>JARHVA010003317.1:380000-480000 GCA_037957365.1 Torreya grandis | reverse complement strand
ATGTAGTACACAACCTTTTCTTTGTGTTGCTCACCACGATGGGCCAACATTGTTCTAAGGGCATGGTCAATAGGAGAGATATACAAAAAAATGGTTATCATTATTTTAGAGGAGTGATAAATAGTGGCTAGAGAAGGTAGATATTAAGAGCTTTAAAATCCTATTGACAACATGAATCCCACTTAAATTGGATATCCTTTCTTAAAAGGTGATGAAAAGGTTGACAATGATCAAATAACTGGGAGATAAAATGATGGATATATTGCAATTTAGATTTCAAACTATAGAGTTGAATTAGATTAGATGGAGGTGGCATTTCTAAGATGGCTTTGATTTTAGTAGGGTTGACTTTTATCCCATGGATGGAGATAATAAAACCTAGGATTTTACCTATCAATACTCCAAAAATGCATTTTTTGGAGATTAGATAGATGTAAAATTGGATTAGGTAGTTGAAAATAACCTTTAGAATGGAAAGGTGATATTTTTGTAACTTTGATTTACTAAGGAGGCCATCTAAATAATACTACAAAATCTTATGGATAATGTCATGGAAAATATAGGTCATGGCTCTCGATAGGTGGCTTCTACATTCTTTAGGCCAAAAGGCATAATGTAATAGCAGAAAGTTCCCCAAAGAGTAATAAATGAGGTCTTATGTTGGTCTTTTGGTGTGATAGGGATCTAATTATATCTAGAAGAACCATCTATTAGTGATAACATTTCATCGATAGTGGTTAGATCAACTAATTGGTCAATGTTGGGGAGAAGGAAGTTATCCTTTGGATAAATGAGATTGAGATCTTGAAATTAGTACAAAGGTGAAGTTCCCCTATAGGTTTTGTTATAGGGATGATGTTTGATACCCACTAAGGGTAATTGATGTGTTAGATAAAATTAACGGATAAGAGGCATTGTATCTCTTATTTGACTAAGAGCACAACACATGGATGCATTTTTTAGAGATTCTGCTTGATAGGCTTAATGTTAGGAAATGTAACAATATTATGGATAATGATGGTATGATTAATACCAGGCATATTGCTATAGGACCAAGTGAATGCCTCAATATGATCAGTTAGAAAATTAGTGAAGTTTTAGTATTCTTGAGGATCTAAATATCTACTAACCTTAATAATGTGTGGAGTTTTTGGGGACCATATGTTAATGTAAATAGTGGCCTCATTCGAAAGACTAGAGGTTTATAATGGGAGGGATTTACACAAATGGGAGTTCTAAATGAGTCAAGAGGACTCATCATCTTGGCATTAAAGAACAAGGATGGTGGAAGAATATTACCCTATCATGTTAGGGGAGGATAGAGGAATGGTTTAGACCTTGCCATCACATTGATAGATGAGAGGTTCTACTAAAATGGCATTGACTAAAAAAATTTTAGGCAGAATAGATATGATGCTTTCATTTGAGGAAGGGGTGATGGATGGTGAGGATGGTGTATCCTCTTTAGGGATGGGGGGAAGAGTAGGATTTGGGGAGGATTTGGGATTTTTGCTAAAGAAAAGGCCATGTTTCTCATGTGGTTTTTTAAACTCCCCCAATATAAACTCATGTGGGACCTATTCATAATGTCCCATACCAAATTCTTTCTAGGCATATTGTTAGAAGTATGTTTTCATAAAACAAGGTTTATCAAGGAATGAAAAGTTGGATATAAATGGTTTAGACCAAGTTTGTTTAGAAGGGCCCATAGAAGGTTGGTTTATTCCCACATAAATCAGATGGGTATGAAGGAATGGTGGACCAAAGGGAACATTCCCCCCCAGACTTAGATAATAATCTAGTTTTTTGTCAAGATTTCCATATTCTTGTGGAGTAGGGAGAGTATTAAGTGTCAGTAATTGGTACTCTCTGATTGAAAGCTGTTAAAACGAAAAATTGATGGAATCTTTTCATAGTATTGATGCATGGATGGTTGTGCTAGTGAATGCATCTTTGGATGGGGTAGTAAATTTTAATGGAATTAGGACCTCATTGGGTTGAAAGGTAAGGTTTCAAGTTTTTAAGGGATGGGGGTCAGTTAGGATGTAGTGGATTTTTCCCTCATGTTTAATTTTAATGCACTAATGTAATGTTAAGGGGATTTAATGAATAACATGTATCCATGGACATCCTAAGAGAATTTTATATTAAAATTATCCTTCAATAACATAGAATAATTTAGGGAGAAGCTAAGTGCCTACCTAAATGTGAATTACTATGATTCTTAACATAGGGGAGATGGTATCATTAAAGGCTCATAGAATGGTGGGTGATTGGGATACCATTATCTTAAGTAGCTATAGTTGTTTAAATGCATGGGAAGAGATAATGTTTATACTAATGTCAGTATCAATCATGATTCTTTTAATTTGAGTTTGAGCTATCTAGGTAGTGATAAAAAAATCTAGATCCTAGTCATCTAGATGTAAAGGTGGTATCTTTAAATCATGAAATGTTATATATAAGGGTTTATAAAGTGATGAAATAAAGGCAAAAAATGGTTGGGGCTCATCCACTTGTATTTTTATAGCCTGTAAGGATTTTATCATGGCTTCATGGTGTTGTGTAGAGTTATAGACAAGTTCATATAAGGACATCTTGACTGGCAGTTGATGTAATGGCTTTAGAACTAATATTTGTATGAGTTCTAAAGCATTATTATTTTGTGCCTTTCCTTAAATGAAGACTTTAAGTTTAAGGGTAGGTGTTGTCAGACTATTTAAAATAGGTGTCAATGTTTTAGTGATAGATACTTTAGCTTTCTAATGATTATGGGTCTTATGACCCTCTGCATGGGATCATGTGGTTATATAAACCACATATATCTAGAATAGAGGGGGATTTATTTTGATCTAAGATTCATCCTTAGCTATAAGTAGAGAGTGACACTAAACCAAATCAATGGTTCTATCCTCCTTTACAACTTATTGTGACATCTTACTTCCTATGGTGGATAGAACTATAGGGGGATAAGCATAATCTAATTTTTTTTTAAAGAGATCATCTTCATCTGATAAATTTTGGACTATGAATTTTAATGCATTACACCTTTTAATGTTATGCCTTACTATTTGAATGTATGCACATGTCCTATTTTATCTATACCATGATGGTTTTTGAATATGAGGGTTGACAATAATTATAGGTAATAGCATAATTAAGGAGGTCTAGATAAGATGATAAAAGATATTAAAATAAGATTCCTTCAATGGGTCTTGGCTTAGCTTGTCCATCCTTTGGGGTGCAGGTGGAGGAGAGGTACATGACCTCAAACTTTGGCATCTTGATCTAGCTACTTAGATAGTCCTTACTATAGGTATTTTATGTTGACGGTAAGTATATACTCCTAAATTAGGTGGGTAATAGGGATTTAATGGATTATGGATTGGCATGACCATAGTGGGGATATTTCATTGTGATGGCACATGTGTTTTAATAGTAGATTCTATAATAGTAACTTTTATTTTAGCTGAGGGATGGGTCACTAGTATAGATGCTCTTATCCTAATAGGGGTAATGGTGCTTTTCCTTTTTGTATTTGATTTAGGGTTGTGGGGATTTCATCTTTAGGTAGTTCAATCCTAATAGGAGGATGTTGCAGAGATTTTACCCTTGGGACTCCTATATATTTTTTGGTATCTACATCTTTCCCCTTATTTTCTCTATAAGTTAGTGCCTCTTTAGCAATAAGGAGAATTGATCAAGAGATAGTTTAATGTAACACAAAAGTTTCCTCTAGGAGTAATAGACTAATGGGAATGGGTATATTGGATGCTAGTATTGAAGTAATATAAGGAACGAGATCTTGTAGAATGTTTACACAGACCTTTTATTTAACAAATTTTTCCTCTTTCAGTTGCTGAGCATCTTTAGATAGGGATTATTCTAATGGACCCCAAACAATGAGATCAAGCATATTAGAGGAATTTCTTAGTATGTGTTCCCTTAGTTTGGATGGTTTAAAAGTGTATCTTGTGAGGAAATCAGGGATATGGGAACCACCAACTTTCTTAGGTATAATCTAGTCATGGATAGTGTTAATTACATGAGTCTTATGTTTTGATGTGGATCCTAATTTAGCTTGTATGGATTTTGATGTGGAAGCGTGATTTGGGAATGGTTAATTTAGCTTGTATAAGCATGATTTGGGAATGGTTTCCTATATATATGGATTGGTTTGTGGGTGTATTAGGATTATCTAATTGTAATTCTCCTTGAACTATAAGATTTTTAACTAAGCCTTTAAAATAATGACATCTACTAACATTGTGACCTATCACATAGGGAAAATTATAGAAATAATTTTCCCTAAACTAACTAGGTTTAGGATGAGACTCATCAAGAGGTCTAATGGGTGAGACTTTGACAAGAGAAGCCTTTATGAGTTTATCTAAAATAGATGCATAGGATTATCCTAGAGGGGTATATTATCATGGAGGAAAGTATGTTAATGACTTTTGGGATTGTGTCTACAAAGTGGAGGGCTTGGATTAGTTATTGGATTGAGGTGGTGATGACTTTACAACTATGACATTGGTAACCCCTTTGGTTTTATTGTTGTTATTATTAGTGGTCTCTTTGGAGGGTTTAAATTTAAAGTTCTTGTTTTGTAGTTTAACCTTCCCTTCTTCAAGGGATCTAATTTCAAGCTTGTGGGCCATTAAGAAGACCTCATCAAAAGTTTTTAAGGAATGTACCCATAGTGTTGACAAGATGTGTTTGGTACACTCTCTCAAAAATAATTTGATTAACTTGGGTTGTGGTAGAGAGAAGGTGAGTTGATTGTTTAGGCTTCTCCATCTAGCTACAAAGTTAGTGATAGACTCATCATCAAATTAATAGATGTTTTAAAGGTCTATAATGGTAAATTTTATTGCTATATTGATGGAAAAGTGTCATAGGAATATTTGAGTCAACTTTCCAAATGAAAAGAGGGAATGTTATAGGATTGATCTATACCAATCCAGGGAAGGTCTAGATAGTGACATAAGGAATGTCCTAAGAAGGAAAACATCATCATGCACTATGAGGTAACAATCATGTCTAAATTCTCATATATGATATTTTGGATCCTCTTTATTCTATAATTTGGTAAACTTAGGGAGTTCTCACTATGAAGGATAAGGTCTGATAGGAACTACTAGGTTGATAGGGTTAATATAAATCTATTCATAGTGAACATGTTCTTTTACCTAGAGGTAGAATCTTCCAAGTTATCCATCCTATTCATGAAGATGCTCATGAGATCGGGTTGGATGTTATGTTGAGAGATTCCTCCCAAAACATTCTATTGTGGGAGTTAGTATGTAGGTAATGGAATGGAAAAATCTTGAGATAAGGGATAACCAATTGAGGTGGTTATAATGGGTTGAGAAGCCACCATGTATTATGGAGCTTGTATAGAGATGTAAGTAGACCTGATAGCTTATGTAGGTGCTATATATTAGGTGGTTAAGGGTACATACTATTGAGGTGGCTAAATCATAGGGCCTATTATAATGGTTATGTTTGGGTGTTGTTAACCAATTTGTCCCACATACAAATCTTTTGCCTAAATGAAAGAGATTAAAAAAGTTCTGGATGGAATGAGTGGTCTAAAGATCACATGTAGCTTGTAAAGATTTTGAAACTCTTTAAGTAAAATTAAAGTATAGTTTGTCTAATTTTGAGAAAACAAGTTCTCATGGTGATCAATGTAATTAGGATCATGGATCGAGTTTACATAGGTCTCAAAAACTCATTTTGAGCATTCAAAGTTCTTGCACAAGCATAAAAGAGCCATATCATCATCAACATGTCATGTAGAAAAAAATATGCTAATCTAATTACACATTTAATAAATGCATCTAGGGAGCCTTTCAAGCTAAAATATTGCATGGACATGATTTTTTTCATGTCTAGATCATCCTTTGCAAGTTTCATGTCTTGATGAACTTGCTATCTCAAGATATAATCCTTCAAATTTTGACTTTTAGAGTGAAACGTACATGCAAACATCAAGTTTAAGATTCATGAAATATCCATTTAAATTCAAAGTTCCCAAGGATGAATGTGGAGATAATAAATGTCCAAGTATTGGGTGACCATATCAAAATCCAATGGCAAGAAACAACTTGACAATGTCAGTGGGTGCCAAAGATCTAATGGAATGTATTTTACCATGCATCAAAGATTAACGATGAGCATCACGTTAAAAATTTAGCATAAATACATTGATGACAAGTGTCAATATCTTAGGTACCTAATCAAAGATATAATAGTGTGTGATGATAGATAAGGCAAATGGGCCCAAATAGATCAATAGAGCACATGCAATCATATAAATCAAATCAATAATGAGTGGTGAGTCAATAGGTCAATAGATCCTAAGAGAAAATGCATGGGTGACAAGTGTCTCAACCATGTTAGGATGATATAAGTTCTATGGATTATGTTAATTCATACCAAGAGAGATCTATGGTGCATATGAGGTCAAAAATTCAAAGAATTGATAGTAGGATCTTGCAAGATGAATGAAGAGCTGATAGTTAGCACAATATGAGGAGCCTAGATTGAGATCAATGGTCGATATCAAAATTTGAAAGATAAGGGACTTTAATGGAGAGAAAACATGACCTAAGGTTGAACTAGAGGGTTTTATGAGGGTAGACACATTATGCAAAGGATCTTGCCACCCTAAGAAGGTAAAATACATAAATGCAAGATCAATTATGATCTAGATAACCAAGAGAAGACCCTACAAAGCTATCTAATGCCATTAAAACCTTGTAAAGATTTTTGAGAACTTATAGATGTAGGTTTTACATTTCATTCAAGTTCAAGAGACCCCAACCTATGGATATTCATTTTCAATCATAGCTATATGAAAGTAAATAGGGTGATTGGTTTTCATCCATAATAGACCTATATTCAAAATTAAGAAGCAATGGTAGAATGATGACTACACAAGGAATGTCATAAATAACATAATGAGAAATCTTAAGTAAATTATTGATAATGTGAAGAACATCAAGCATGATTGAGGAAGATAGTGAAGGGAATTAATGTAGAGGAGCTTGAGAAGGATTCATGTGGTAGTGGGGATTGCTTCTTGTAACTGGTCTTGATCTTCACATTCTCCATCATGCTAGAAAAAGATATAATGACATTAATGTAGGAGAGGAACTTGAGAAGGATTGTAGTGGCAGTTGTTCTAAGTGGAATTGGGCTCATTAATGAACCCTTTAGTGTTAATTTCTTTCTTTCTTACCTTCTTTATTCCTATAAATACTATATTTGAACTCTTGATTTGTAATCCTCAGTTGGGTATTACAAACCTCTACTAAATCACTCTATAAACTCTTTTGAAGTAATATAAGACAATTTTATATTCTTTTTTAATGCTAAGTGTAATTTATTGAAGTTTGATTCATATAATGTAAGTTGTCTATTCATCATATGTAGGTCCTTCATGTACCTTAATTTAAGACTATTAGTTTCTTAGAGGTTGTGTGAAGTGTTAGCTAGTGAGGTTTCTCTTGAAGTGTCATAAGTCTATAGTGTCTTACATAGACCTATCTTTTTCTATCCTTCAAGTTGTAGGTATATTTTTAGCCTTCATACAAAATAATCATGTTTGGAACCCTATCATAGAATCTGATCAATCCTTCTCTTCATTGGATTCATTAGTAGTCATGAAAGTGTCCAAGTTGAGATTAGATCATTAAACATTTGGTACATCACTACACTTAAATTAGGATTTCATTCATGTAGTTTCTCCCTTTTTCATCCCAATATATTAAGTTTTAATATGAAATATTCAAATTTTCACATCTAAGGAGCTAGCCTCATTAAAAATCCTAGAGGTCTAACTCAAACTTAGGTAACCCATACCCTAGGGTCATTCCCATGTTAGACTAGGTTTATGTAGAGGACCTGAACAATCCTTTGATCAACTAGGGTGCAACCTAAAACCTCCAACAATTTAGAGCATGCCTAATGGGACACATTGTCTTTGGCATGATTGAAGACTAGAGTTGAGGAGAAGTATTTGTAGTAGAGGGAGACATCCACCATCATCCAGAGCTAAAGATCCTTTAATTTGTAGAGTTCATAGCATCATTCAAACAAAATCTCTCATGAAAAAGGTTACTAAAAGGTTAGTTAGTAAAGGTATTCCCTTTAAATTCATTGAGCTACCTTCTATTTCATATAAAAGAGAAATATTTAATAGGACAGGTCCTTATTCCTAAAATAAATATTCATCTCTTGGTCATTCTATTGTTTTAAGTAGTGCAACCCCCACCATGTGAAGGCAAGGCCTAGAATGCAAGTTTTTTTACCCTTAAATGGTGGTATCCCTCTTAAAATTCAATAAAATGATGATATCCCTATTACTCTTTAAAGAGTCTACCATAATTTATAGGGGAAACCTCCACCACCTTTGTAGAGCACATAGCTAACATTGTAAACCTTTGTTTAGTACATAACATTACATAAGAGAATATAACCATGAGATTACTATCCACATCCTTGAAAGGAAAATACCTATAATGGTATAGGGGTCTATCTCTTTCCTCAATCAATACTGGGGATGATTTTGGTGAGTGCCTATGTAAACATTTTGAGGATAGAAGTGACTATATGTCACTTTTTAAATAACTCACCTCAATCAAGAGGGCATCCCAATAATCTATGGTTGATTTAAACTATAGATTCCAAAAGACTTAGGATAGGATCCCTATCATTATTAAATTGACACCCAATTATGATCTTATTTAATATTTGAGAGCATTAAATTTAGATATCATAGTCATGATCCAATCTATGGGTAGGACAACTCTATCTAGGGCTAATGAGATATCTATAAGGGCATAAAATTGTTTGATACAATTAGGGAAACTCATGCCAAGTCCTCTCATGCCACTTTTTCTTGAGATTTAGCCAACCTCACCTACCATTTCTCCACTACCCACTCTAAACAATCAAACCTAACTCGATGATATTCAAGTGGATAAATTTTCAAGGATTGATAACTTCTTTAAGGCACAAAACAACAAGCTAGTGACTATAGAGAGATAATAATAGGCTTCATATAGGCCATACCAAGGTCCCTTCCAAGCCTAATACCCTAATCAATCCTAAAATAGACCCCCTTATCCATTAAATAAACAATACTAAGGACAAATTACTCATGGTAGATATTATAATGGTTATAACCCCATAACTACAAGTAGCTCAAGAGCCTTGGTCCCCACGTAAAACAACCTTGCAAAGAGGGTCAATGGAAATCAAGAGGAAATTATAATGAGATGGTAATAAATATAAGTGAGAAATGGATCAAGATCCTAGTTGGTAGCATGCTACTTCATTCCAAGGCCATGACATAATGCCTCCTCCACCACAAGGCCCTCTAATGAGTCAAGGTAATATGTCTACCTTGACACAATTAGAAGCTCAGATTTAATAGCTAGGGAACATAAGTAAGGCACCAAATGACACCATGTGAATAAAATTTTAATATGGGGAGCATATATTTGATTAGGTAGCAAAAATATGGGGCATACTACTAATAGGGAAGATGAACTAGTTGTAGCCAATACAAGGCTTAAGAGTAGCATGTTAGATGATAATTTGGGGCAACCTAAGGCTTCTTCAACACCTACACAAGTCAGTCAGTAGTCTAACACTTCAAATATAATTGATAAAGCTCTTGTAAATCAAAGATTATCCCAGCATCATGGATATCAACAAAATTCTCCTTTTGTTCCTCATGTCACTCAAGTGCCAAGTGATACTTCTACTTCCAAGGTGTAGTTTAAAGGTACTAGTCTTCCTTTTAATATTGTGGATAATATGAAAAAAGATAATGTTATTATGTCTATATATGATTATTTATCTATTCTAGGATAGAAATAGATCCTTTAGTAATATCTCTCTAAGCCTTCTCATGTGAATGAGACAATTGATAAGGTGAACACTATTTTTAAAAATAGTAGTTAGCCTAGTCAAAATCAAGTTCCTAGTTAATCTCCTAATCAATATCAAGTTCATAATGTCATTCATCTACCTAAGGTTATCAAATCCCCTCCATTATATTTGTCAATTATCATAGGGGACTATTTATTGCATAATTGTATGATATATTCATGTGCTTCAACCTCACTTATGCTTAAAGTCATAGTAGATAAGCTTAAGCTTAAGTATGTGCCTAATGAAAAATTTGTTATCTAGTTGGATGGTTCACCCACTAAAATAGTAGGTATCTTGAAATATCTTAAGATCACATTGGTAGCCTGCCCAAATCATGCCTTCACTCAAGATGTAATGGTTGTAGACCTACCCCCATATTTTTCCCTATGCCTATCTAAGGACTTTACTACAAATATTGGGGTATATTTTTCTGATGATTGGTCATACATGGTTTTTTAGGACTAGATATGAGACTACGGATGATATTAAGTCAGAACCTATCTCTAGGTTCCATCTAGAGCCCTATATGCCTAACCTTGCAAATGTCAACAATACCATATTAGATGAGGATGAAAATTCTAGTGAGAAAGAACCTCATGACCATTTTGAAGGAATTTTATACCTATACTTTGATGAATGGGTAATTTAAAATCATGGATTTGATCCCTACACCAATATTGAAGTAGTCTTAGGGGTGTATTGCATGCATGAGGAAGGTGTTGCTATACCTTACCTAACTAACACCACTAAAGAGGAAGATGGTCTATGGAATATATTATTTGATGGATCAAGGTCAAAGATTGGTAGTGGGGATAAAGCCATGTTGGTTTCACCCTCAAATCATAATTACTATTTAGCTGTAAGATTTCAATTTAGTTGCACTTTAAACACAACTGATTATGAGGCTCTTTTACATGGTTTGCAAGAGGCAAGAAGAAGAGGTGTCAAACTTATTCAAGTCAAGGGTGATAGTGAAATTGTCATGAAACAAGTGAGATGAATAAGTGAAGTCAAGAAACATCATTTGAAATATTACAAGCATCATGTATGGGATCTCATAGAGGACTTCTTGGCACTCAATATACAATCCATACCAAGATAAGCAAATCAACATGTAGATAGGCTTGCAGACATTTGGAGCTCAATATGAGGTTTTAGGAGTTAAAGGAAAATAGAGTCAAGACAAGATCAAGGTCATATATAGGATAGCTATACCTAAAAATTAGGTGAGTTAGTATGTGTTTGATGATGATGACCAAATTATATGTTTATAGATAGATGAGGCAAAATTCTACCATAAGAATCAAAACAAATTCTAACATTAATATGATGATCAAATAGTGCAGGTGAGATCTAACAAGTTGCCTAAGGGGATTGTGACATTGGAAAACATCTTCAATGAAGATGACCAAGTGAGAAGAGGCAAGGCATGTATCTCAACCAAGGAGGAACATTATGAAAGGATAGAGATTTTTAAAGATAAGTTATTAAAGTTGGGAAAGATTAACATAAAAGAGGAGAGAGATACATTTGTTTCTTTATTATAAGAGTTATTTGATGCTATTTTCATGGGAATACAAGGATTTCAAGGATTTTGACCCAAACTTACACATCATACCATTAAACTGGAGAGAAAAAAACTAGCCAGGCAAAAAAAGGCCTGTCAACCCAAAAGTGGAGGATTTGATGATAAGGGAGCTATTTAATTTTATTGAATCAAAGATAATATTACCCATTAAACATTACTCATGGGTGGTAAACCTTATGCCAGTGAGGAAGAAGAATGGGGAAATATGCCTATGTGTTGACTTTAAGGACCTCATTAAGGTATCCCTAAAAGACCATTACCCACTACCCTCAGTGGATCAGATTCTTCAAAAGGTGGTAGGTTCTCAGATATTATAATTTATTGATAAATACTCTAGGTATAATTATATTACAATCAAAGAAGAAGATATGCATAAGACAACCTTCACCACAAAGTGGGTCACCTATGCATATATGAAAATTCCCTTTGGACTATCCAATGTTGGAGAAACTTTCTACAGGGCAATAGATGTTGCCTTTGAAGGTTTGATCAATCACATGGTAATCACCTACCTAGATGGCATCACTATTTTCTTAAAGGATCTAACTAATCACATTGCTTACTTGAGGTTAGTATTTGAAAGATGTAAATAATTTGGTATATCATTGAATTCTAAAAAATGTATATTTGGTGTTTATGAGGGCATGTTATTAGGCCACATAGTTTCCAAGGATGGTGTTTACATAGATCCTAAAATATTTGAGTCCATATTATCCTTACCCTTGCCTAAACACAACAAGGGTTTGTAGAGATTTTAAGAAAGATTAATTTTATAAGAAGGTTTATCCCAGGCTTTACAGAGCTGGTCAAGCCTCTTACTCACATGTTAAGAAAAGGTAAGGAGTTTATATGGACCAAATAAGGTAAGAGGAGTTTTCAATCCATCAAAGAGGCCATTCCTCATTCCCTTAAACTTATTAATCTTGACTTTAACAAATAATTATACTTGTATGTCTTTTATATGTTGGATGCAATCTCTGCCATGTTGATGCAAAAGAATGAGCAAGGTTTGGAATAACCTATTGCAGTCTTCAATTAAGAATTTGAGGGGTATGAGGAGAGGTAAATATTTCTAGAGAAACATATGCTTGTATTAGTGAGATCTTTAAATAAATTTAGACACATGGTCTTTAATAGTAAGATCATACTCATGGTGGTACACCCAAGTGTTAAAGAGTTTATACTCAACATAGAACTCAATGAGAAAAGATATAGATGGGTGAAAAAATGTATGGAGTATGACCTTGAGGTTAGAGTTAAAAATATTTTAAGGGGGAGAGGATTATGTGAGTACCTTTTAGTAGAGGTAAAATGAGGTAAAGACTAAGTGTTGATAGTTTATGACAGCCAACAAGTAGTTATAAACAACATACCTTTTAGTTAGACATATGATATACTTAGATTTATTGAGTCAAGACAATATCCTATCAGAATAGATAGATCCAAGAGAAGGTTCTTAAAGCTGAAAAGTGAACCTTATGTCCTGATAGATGGATTAATTTTCAAGAGAGACTTAAGTGGCATGCTTTAAGGTGTATGGAATCATGCTAAATAGATAAATTACTTGAGTAGTTCCATGATAGTCCAACTAGTGGGCACTTTCCTGCCAAGACCACAACCTATAAGATCATTATATTTGGGTAATTTTTTCCCATAATGTTTATAGATACACACTCTTTGGTAATGAAATGCCTAAAATATGCGATGTTTATTGGCAAATAAAAACTGGCTACCTTTCCCTTATAACCCATACAAGTAGAACAAACTTTCATGTAATGAGGCCTAGACTTCATAGGGATGATACACCCACCTTTAAGTAAAGGACATAAATGGATCATTAAATCTAAAAACTACTTTATAAGGTGGGTTGAAGCAACTTCCCTCAAAGAAGTTAATGAAGATTCAATTTTAGACTTTTATGATAGCCTTGTGACTAGATTCAGTGTACCTTATACAATTATTTCTAATAATGCTTTGGCATTCATCAAAAACAAAGTATGTGAGTGGGATATTTCACATGAAATTTATCTCAAGGAATACTCTAACTATTCCCCATAGGGAAATGGAGTAGTAGAGGCCATAAATAAGAACTTGTTGAGGATTATCAAGAGAACTATGGAAGATGGATAGAGTGAGTGGCATACTAGACTAAGGACTACCATATGGGTAGATAGAGTGATACCTAAGAAATATAATAGACACTCCCCATACCTTTTTATCTATGGGAAATAATCCAGACTTCTTATATCCCTCAAAATTCTTGCATTAGATCTCACACATCAACTTGAGCTCTTAGAGGATGATACTATGCATATAAGGTTGAATGAGCTAAGACAATTGAAGGAGATAAGGGATGCTAATATGGAAATTATGTGATCCAATAAACACCTAGTGAAGAGGTCATTTGACAAGATATCTTCCTCAAAAACATTTTAACAAGGTGATATAGTCCTCAAATGGGATGAAGACTATGCAAAAGTAGGAAATCACTCCAAGTTTGAAATTTTTTGTAGTGGGCCTTATGTTATCATAGGTTGCAAGGAGAGGAATTCCTTTGATCTTGATAGGTTGAATGGAGAGATCCTTCCCATCCCTATCAATGGGAGGTATCTTAAATTCTGCTTCTAGTGTTGTCTCATGATCTTTGTACATAGGTAAATAGGTCTATCTTTACCTCCATGTGCTCTTGTACTTTGATCTGTTTGTTGTTTTTATACTATTTAAATAGTTGTTAAATGTGTTTTATTACTTTTTTTATTATTTTTGTCTGTCCATTTGATTTAAATTTTTTATAGGAGCTAGGTAAAATCCTTTTGTAAGTAATACTTTATTTGTCTAGTCATCATGAGCAAACTTGATCAAATTCTAGGTTCTATGACTAGTAAGCTAGTCAAGCCAGTTGAGTTACCAAAAATTTTGACCAATTTGGCCCAATATATTTATAGATGGAATGAGTGGTCCAAAGATCACATGTAGCTTGTAAATCTTTTGAAACACTTTAAGTAAACTTAAAGTGTAGTTTGTCAAATTTTGAGGAAACAAGTTCTGATGATGATCAATGTAGTTAGGATCATGGAACATGTTTTCATAGGTATTAAAAACTCATTTTGAGCATTGAAATTTCTTACACAAGAATATAATATCCAGACCATCATCATCATGTCATGCAAAAACAAATAGGTCAATCTAATTGCACATTTAATAAATACACCTAGGGAACCTCTTAGGTCAAAATATTAAATAGTCATGATTGTTTTAATTCTTATATCATCCTCTACAAATTTAATGTCTAGATAAGATTGCTATATCAAGATATAAGACTTTAAATTTAGACTTGTAGAGTGAAACATGTGCACACATGTCAAGTTTAAGCTTCATTAAATAGACGTCTTAATTCAAAGTTCCTAAGGATGAACATGGAGTTGAAAAGTGTCTAAATCTTAGGTTCCCATATCAAATCCAATGGAAAGAAGTTACCTAAAAATATTGGTGGGTCCCAAAGATCTAATAGAGTGAATTTCATCATGCATCAAAGATAAAAATTGAGCATGAAGTCAAAAAGTTAACATAAACATGTCAATGACAAGTGTTAAGATCTCAAGTATCTAATCAAAGATATAATGGTGCATGATGACTGACAAGGCCATTTGGCCCAAATAGATCAATGGATCATCTAAAATTGTATAAAGTAGATCAATAGTGAGCAATGAGTTAATAGGTCAACAGATCCTAAGAGGAAATGCATGGGTGATAAGTGTCTCAAACACACTACGCTGGTGGAAGATCTATGGCTTGCATTCATTCATACCAAGAGAGATATATGGTAGATGTGAGGACAAGAATTCAAAGAGATGATAATAAGATCCTATGAGATGAATGAAGAGTTGACAATTGGTATAATATGAGGAGCTCAAATCAATATTGATGGTCGATATCAACATTTTAAAGTTGACAGGGACTTTAATAGAGAATAATTATGACCTAAGGTCAAACTAGAGGATGTCATGAAGGTAGATCATGTTAGAAAAAGGATCTCTCCACCTTGAGTAGGTAAAACACATAAATTCAAGATCAAATATAATCTAGCTAAACAAGAGAAACCTTATAAAGCTGTCTAATACTATTAACACACTGCAAAGCTTTTCAAGAGCTTATAGACATAGGTTTTATGTCTTATTTAGGTTAAAGATACCCTAGCCTATGGATCTTAATTTTCAATCATAGCTATAATAAAACCAATAGGGTGATTGGTTTTCATCCATAATAGACCTATATTCAGGATTTAGAAGTAATGGTAAAATGATGATTGTGCAAGGAATGTCAGAAAGAACATCATAAGTAAGCTCAAGTAACTACCTGATAGTATGAAGAACATCAAGCATGATTGAGGAAGATAGTGAAGGGAATTAATGTAGAGAATATTGATGATTCATGCGGTTATTGGGATTTCTTCCTATAATTGGTCTTGATCTTCACATTCTCCATCATGCCAGAGAAAGATAAAGTGACATTAATGTAAGAGAGGAGCTTAAGAAGGATTGTAGTGGTGGTTTTTCTAACTAGAATTAGGCTCATTAATGACCCTTTTATCACTAATTTCTCTCTCTTACATTCTTTCTTCCTATAAATACTAGCTTTGAACTCTTGATTTGCATCCCTTGGTTGGGTATAACAAACCTCTACTAAAATCACTCTGTAAACTCTTTTGAAGCAATATAATATAATTTCATTTTCTAGTTTAATGCTAAGTATAATTTATTGAAGTTTTATTTATAAAATGTATGTTGTCTATTCATCATCTATAGGTCCTTCATGTACCTTACTTTAAGACTATTAGTTTCTTGTAGGTTACGTGAAGTGTTATCTAGTGAGGTTTATCCTAAAGTGTCATAAGTCTATAGTGTCTTACATAGACCTATCTCTTTCTATCCTTCAAGTTACATGTCTATTTTTATCCTTCATACAAAATAATCATGTTTGGAACCCTGTCATAGAATCTAATCAATCCTTATCCCCATTATATTCATTAATAGTCATGAAAGTGTCCAAGTTGAGAGTGGATCATTGAACATTTGGTGTATCACCACACTTAAAGTAGGTTTTCATTCATGTATTTTATCCCATTTTCATTCTAATAGATTAATTTTTAATAATAAAGATTCAAATTACCACATTTAAGGTGCTATCCATTAAAAATCCTAGAGGTCTGACCCAAAATTAGGTAACCCATAGACTAGGGTCATTGCCATGTTGGAATAGGTTTAGGTAGAGGACCTAAAAAATCCTTTGCTCAACTAGGGTGAAACCTAGAACCTCTATTAGGTGCTTAGGGTAATACTAATTTGAATAAATAGAAACATTATTGGGACTGATATGACTAGGTTTTGGAGTGATGTAGTAACCAGTTGGGTAGCTGTAGATTGAGGAGTGGTAACATTTTGAGTTTGAGTGGTGGTTGGTGATGGAATGCTAGATATCACTAAAGGTGGGTTGCCTAAGGGCTGTGTTGTAGTGGTATCAAAACTAGTAGGAGGGGGATTATTATGGGAAGTTACCATGATAATGGTAAATCCTTCATCCTCCTCAAAGGTCTTTTCATATGAATGCTAAGAGGAATACGTATGGGGAGATACTAGGATACATATGGATCTAGAGGTGAAATAATGGTTAAGAGCAATGGGATTTCTATCTAGTATGGTGGTAAACTTAGGATCACCTTGGGTGTAATACTGAGGGTTGCCTTCCCTTATAGACTCAAGAGAAGAAAGGGGGATAGGAGAATTCTCCATAGATGAAGATGAAGATGGGGATACAATTTTATTTTGTAACTGCTATTGCATTAAAACCATGTAGTGATAAAAAAAAGAAATAAAAAAATCACATAAAATATTCTTTTTGATTATCTCATTTTAAATGAGGATGGAAAGAAGCACACACTAAAGTCATTCTTAAAAAGTTTTTATTTTTTTAACTTTTAAAGTGTGTAAAAGAAGAAAAAAGAAGGATACCGAGTGTCCTTTAAAAAAAAATATATAATGATGGTAGCAAGTTTGGTTTTGGTGCTCAAATATTTATGTATTAGTATCAATACTTGGATTGGTATTAGGGCCTACCCCCTCACTTCACACACTAAAACATAAGGGTGTCAGGTGCTTAGCCAGAATATATCAATAGACCATAGTTTATACTTAGCCATAAAATTGAGTTGGTCCTCCATTTGGTGGTGAAATCCAAGTGGGATCATCAAGAAGAAGGTTGCCACAAGGGATGAAATCCCCTTCAGTTCCCTTATGTCAGATGTTTTGATGAGTTTATTGTGAATGTGATTTGGCTTGTGTGTGATAAAAGTGATGACTATGATATTCACTGTCTAGATTATTTTATGTGAGTAAACTAAATAGGCAAAATGGATTAAGATTGTTTAACCTTTAAAAATAAAACATGTAATTTTTATTTTTATTTTGATGAATTGAACAAACAAAAGAAAGGGAAAGAGATAAATGCATTTAAAAATGAATTTTAACAAAAAGAGTGAGACCTTAGGGGTCCCACCAGGCAAGCCAAAATGTTTAAGTAGTTTTTAATTTTATTTTAAATTAAAATGTGACTTACTAGAAACTTTAAATAAGATAGGGTTTATGTGGAATACCTATGGACTGAAATATGTTATGCACTACTTAAATCCAATGATAGTGAGAACTACTTTTTGGCTGGGAAGGCTAACTTGCACACATGTGAATACTTGACAAAAATAGATTACATAAATAGTGGACTGCTTGATCAAAGATCAGTTCTAGGAAGTGGTACACTTCCTTAGATGGATGTCAGTCCAATATTTATGTAATTAAGTGAAATAAAAACATAAGAAATTACAATAGATAAATGATGTGATAATAAATCTAATTCAAATTTTCTTCATTGATTAATTTAATAATGTAAATGAAATATTCTTCCTAATAAGCAGAAGCAAACTCTACATCATCTTGAATAACAACTAATGATTCTTTATAGGCTTCATGAGAGGGTGAATAGATAATGATACAGAGGGCTATCTCAAAGGCTATATCACTCTGATTTGTAAACAAACATTGAGAGACAATAGGTGGATCAATAATGCTAATCATGTCATGAACTAAAATAGGTAGAGTCATCTACAAGGAAAAAGGCCATGTTCAAATAACAATAATCAACAAGGGAATTGTGAACAAAGGCTTATGACAAGTTCTCAAGTTTTGCGTATCAAACATAGTAGATCAATGTTGATCCTGACAAGATCGGTGTCGATCAGCAAAATTAGTGCCAATTTAGAATAAATTGGCTTCAATTCTCTCCTATGTCTGAGTGTAAAAAAATAGAGAGTATAAATGAGATAAATTCGATATTAGGTTGATAAATGGGTACAACGGTCTAATAAATAATATTTTAATGATTAAATAAAGGGATAAGTAATTACTGATTTAAAAGATAATGATAAAATAACATGCAATACTTACCTTTGATCAGCTTGTGAGGACTTCTTCCATAAGCATAGGTAGCAGTTTGGGTTGAAAAAAAGATGTGGTTGGATGCAATGAAAATCCAATAGAGTGTCATTACAAATGTCATCAAAATCTATAGGAATTCTAATAGTAATTTGAAGCTCTTAATTTTTTGGTTTAAAATACAAATGCAAGCTATATATTTATGAATTAATGCCAATCTAAAGAATCAGCATTGGAAAATCATCATTGATTCCCATAAAATAGAGCCTTTTTTCCAACCAAGGATGAGAATATCTTGAGGATAGGTGGAATTGTTACAAATAACTACACATGAGGGTAAATTGGTTATACAAGTAGATTCCTAGGTTATAAATGGTTTTTAGGAGGTTGGGATTGGTGAAAGGGTGAAAGTAAACACTATTTATTGGGCTAGTAAATGGTGAATTTTGACACTTGAATTTTCACCCTTGAGGAGATGCTCAAATTTCCTCATGCAAGTGGCATAATGGAAACATCTCTCTTTCTATGGGTGACAAATTCATTGAGATGAATCTTTAGATAAGGGGCTAGCTCCCGTTGATGCACCTTTAAAGCTCTATCTCTAACTTAAAAATTGTATATGAAAAGGATTAAGGAAAAAAACTAAGAAATAAAATGGTGATTCACCAATGTATAATGTCTTCCCAATTGACTAAAACCACTACTTAAAGACAAACAAGGTGTTTTTGATACAAGACTCACAACTCAAGATTCATTACTACATTAATGTTTCATATGTTAGATTCAAGAAGGTATATGATTCTTAGGAAGGGAATGAATGATTCCAAAGAGGGATACAATCATAGACCACTTCTAGGATATCTCTACACTTAGAAAAGAATACTTGAAAAGACCTATAATAATCTCCTTTCTACAAGTTAGTAGACCATCAAGAGTAATAGATAGAAAAGATAATCTGTCACTAAACTAGACCAATAAGATTCAAGTCATTACTCAATATTATAGCATATGAGTGGAAAAACACTTATAGATTTCTTCAAGAGTTCTTCAAGTACAAAGCTGTCTAGAGTTTTCCCAATAACTAATGGAGGATATTGAAAAGAGTCAAAAGAATTCATATATATAGATTTGAGATAGAAATCAAGTAAATGATGTCCAAAGGTCACTGAGACATGTGTCACCTTGAGGATATCAGTTAAAATTTCATGTGAAAGAGGGGTGAGGTGAGTCATGCCATGTAAGGAGGTTTACTTGTCTGAAACAAGTCATAATAATGGTGAAAAGTGGCATAAAATCTTTAGAATTGGCATAAGAAACTAATTTTATCGAAGATCATCCATAAGAATTCTTGGAATTTTTGAAATAATTGTAATTGTACATTTATTATGGGCTTATATAGAAAACTTCTTCTAAATGAAACCTGCATACTAGACCTAGCCAGAGGTATAAACTTAGGTGGTTAAGTTTTCAAATAGGTGTGCCCAATTTTGTCTTGAAGGGCTAGAATTTAGTCAACAATAAATAATCTAAATATTAGGATAGGTTTTATTTAGGATATTTAAATAAATACATCCTATGACACCTAATTAATCATCCCTAAGGGTAAAAAATTATAGTGTCTACAACCTACATACCAATACTTTGAGAGGGATCAAGCCCGATGTAGTTTTCCTTACCTAAGTGCTGGTACAAGTGTAAGGGAAGTTAGTATGAATGCAAATTGAGTGCTTTGAATGAGGCTTGAGACTATAAATATGTGTATTATGAGCTTAAGATGGTTGTGGGTGATTGTATATAGAATTAGGATAGATTCAAGATTAATAACCTTAAGTTTGCACAACTTGTTTATATGGATTTGCATTTGATTTCCATCTAGTGGATAAAAGGCTAAAAGTCATGTATTTATACTAATTTGGTTTTTTTCAGGGTTTGAAATAGGTATACTCCAACCTTAGGTGTCTTTAGGATTAAAAATATATCTATTGGGGCTAAAAAATAGAAAAGGATAATAACACCCAAATAGGACATTAACACTGTGGTGCTAGTTTCCAATTATGAAAATAGTGTTTAGGTGGTAAAACATGGGGAAATAGGGGTATGGATGCCTAATAAAGGGTTTGATACTAATTTTTATATGTTTAGGAATGCATAAATCCTACACAAAATATGGATAAGTGTCTAAATAGGCCCTAAAATAAGTCTAGGGCTAAGCTAGGGATGGGTGGTCTCAAGTAACACTCTTGACACTCAAGTGACATTTTAGATGACTAAATTCCCCCTATTCTAAAAATTTAGCAAAGATAAATGACTAGGATAAAGGAAAATAAATTTACCTAGACTTATGTAAGAGGTAGAGCCCTTGAATTTGAATTTGAGTATGTTGTAGTTTAATTGGGTTTCAATTCATTTACTCTATCCAACACTTATCCAATTATTCCAAGTTAGCTCTCAAATTATTACAACTAGGAAAAAATAAGGTATGTTCCTATAGTACTCATAATTTATAACTCATTTGTTCTTGCATCAATTCACATAAGGTGCAACCCTTATGCACTCACCTAAAATGCAACATAGAAATAATTGGGGCCTACATTGGGCTAGTTGTGCCATGGTGTAACTTATTCTTCATAGGAAATGGTCATTGTAATAATATTGTTGATAAGTTAATTGGCACAATATTTTTTTGGGCTAGGCTAAGGGTCTATAGGTGTAAAGACTATTTGGGTGGTTCTATTACATCAAGGGCATAGAGCTTTGTTTCACTAGGTTTAACACCATTTTGTGGTAAGATGGGTTAACATAACACATTATATCAAGTTCATACTAGGTCTATGCTTTATAAAAAAGTAACACCACTGGGTGTGGGTTCTTATCTATATTTTTTCCATTTCTACAAAGTAGGCTGACATCATCTTTTACACAAGGATGCCATTAATGACTTAGACCAGATCTTCATTGTAACTTAACATTTATATATTGAAATTAAACTATTACAACTATTTCACTCACTCTACATTAAAATAAAATTACTTAATGACATAACTAGATAGAGATCAAATAGGTTAAACCCCATTCTTCATTAATCAAGATTCAAATATAGGGCATAGTCTAAAATACGTAAAATTAAGTAAGTGCAAAATTAAAAATGCTTAAAATCCTAGTGGCTCATAGACAAGCATGGCCATATAAATGTAAAGCCTAAAAGGCATCTAAGATAAACATAAGTTATAATGGTGGTTAAACATGTAGAACCACATTTATGCAGAGCTTCACTACACCAATTTACATCATGTGCTCTCTAGATTGAACTTGGATTTATATCATATAGGAGCATATTCGTGCCAAAATGGAGAGTGCACATTAGGTGCTAAGCTATCATATTACATGATCATTATGCTATATCCATCACCTTTCACCCCTTTTACTATAGTCACCACATGCAACTTACTCAAGAAGGTGCCCCTTAAAACTAGGTGCTAGTCAACTGCTTGCTAGCTAGCACTAGGACTGTAGTGATTCCTCCAATTAGAATAAAAGATAACAAAATGGAAATCATACCAAGTGATTGCCTCACATTGAAATGTATGCTAAGTTAGCATAGATCCATACTTATATGAAAAAGGGGCCCAACATTACCTCATACAAAATTACTAGTCTTCCCATGGAGTAGTCTTTCAATGCTTTTGGCATGTAGAACTTAGGTGTGCTCTCCTTCAGTTTGGTGCTAAAATCCTCAAAGCCCTTGATAGTGAGATTGAGTTCCTCAATGGTGTTATCTATATCCATGGATATGGAGCTAAGTGTGAGCACACATATCTTTTCTAATTCATTTTAGAAGGCCTCAAGGTTTGCCTTAGCTTTAGTCACTCCCCCATCTAGGATTTTTCCTTTTTTGCAAGCCTTGGTCTACAAGGCATGGAAGAGTGCTTCCAAGATTTGTTCCTAGTATTTTATATAGATGAATAAGGCATTGACCTTACCCACTATTTGGGTATGCTCTAACCTACTTGTAGTGTAAACTTACACCATCATATCCTCCTTCTCCCCCTTTGCCTACTTGAGGTACACGTTTATGAATGACACGTAGTTGGAAAAGCTATATAAGATGGCATCAAATACATATGCAACCTCTTGAATTTTTATGAATAGGTATTCCACCTCTTCAAGTTTTGTAGATGCCTCCCTTTTTAGCATGGTGCATGAGTCTTCCTCTTTTTATTGTGATAGCTCTACCTTTAATATTGAGAGCATTTTCTCCATTAGCACACATAACTTATTAACCTCTGATAGGTTTGAACTATCAATGCCATCCAAGAGGGTTAGTTTGGCTACCTCTATGTGCTCAACTAGTTTATATAACTTAAACTCCATGGCCTTTGCTTCCTCCTATGCATCTAGGGTGATATTATTCCATTTTAAATCCCTAACATCATTGACAATGTTATTTCATGTGAATTTAGAGGCCATCTAAATGAGTGCATTCATTGAATTAATTGGGTTCATGGTATAGGGATTTATGAGAAGGCTATAATTCCCTTATTCTAGTTTATCAATGCCTAGTATGGACTTATACAACACCTTAAAATGATGCTCATCCATATAGCTATCAAAATAAAATGATATCTATTGGTGCATCCTAGTTGTGGTAGTTTTAGGGGCATGTAACCAAAAATGTATAAATCTTCATCTATCTAACCTTCTACACCTTTTCTCTTAGACTTAGATCTGTGCTTTCTTACTCCATGATGGCCAACTCTATCTATTCTTCTTCCTCTTCATTGATGCTACCACTCTCTTGGATGCTTTGTTTGGAAGTTTCTTCTTCCTACTCATGTAAGGGTTCTTATTTGGACTTTTCCCCTTAATTTGCTTCTTCTTCTCACTCAGTTCTAGCTTAGACCTCCTATTTATACTGGGTTTCTTTAGTGCTATACATTTATTATTTCAAGGCACTATCATCACATTCTTTGTCTTTAGGTTCCCCATTACTACTTGGGCATGCCTATAATGTATTTTTTTCTACTATGCTAGTGGGGGTGCTAAGCACATTTTTTTTACTTCCTTTGTTGGTTTTGCACTTGCAAAAACCTCTTTCTCTTACTTTTCTTTCTTAGCCTTTTCTTCTTGAGCTTCCTTATTGTTTATAGTTATAAGGTCTTTTATTCCATGGAATTTATTTCCTTGGCCTCAACTTTCTTAATCTCTTCTTGGGTCATGCATTTCTTCCTCATGGCATCACTTTTCTTTTCTAGCACACACATCCTCAAGATTTCTACCTCACTCATCCCTAGTTTCCTCCATACTTCTCTCTTTTCTTCCTTAATTTATAAAGTCTATGTGGAGGTTTCTTTGGGTGAGAATATTAACGGATTATCTATTTTTATAAGCATGGTAGTAGTGTCACCTTGGAGGTCCTACTAAACCTCTTTAGTGTTGGGTTCTTATCCTAATTCTTCTTATAAAATGTAAAATTTTGTCCCTACTTTGTCATCTTCCTCAATCTCTTATGCACCTTTTGTGATTTCATTTCCTCATGCACCTCTTACACCTCCATCTACACCAAGATTATTGTGGGTATTATAATGGGTCCCTTGGACTTCTTCTTCTTCTTATCCTTCTTGCTAGGAGAAGTAGTCCCTAGTGTGAAGGTCTTGTGCTTTTTATTTGGGGTTGAGGGGGTGGCTTTATCACTGGAGGCAATCTTTAGTTGTAGGTACTCTTTAATTTACTAAAGAATTTATCTCCACTTTTTTCGGGGGGATATCTTTTATGCTACAAGCACCATCTTCCCTTTATCATCGATCTAGAGGGGGATATCATCATCCTTCCTAGGGTCTACACCCTTCTTTCTTAGATTCATCTCATAATATAGCATGTGGATGTGCCCAAGTATTACTTACTTATATAGGGGATAAAGGTTAGTTTGATCCAATTCATACTCCTCATATTTGGTAGCTTTTCCTCCTAGGGACACATATTGGTGCTATAACCTACTTCTTTCCAAATCCATAGAATTCATTAGGATGTTTAGATTTTATGCATTAGGAATTATCCTTAGCACATACATGAAGTACTTGGTGGAAAATGTGTAAGGGAAATTCTACTAGCTTGATTGGTTGGCATTTGTGAGTACCAAGTTTACTACATAGAATTATTCCATAATGGTGAAGGTCTCCATTCCAAACATGTTTTGAAGGATATCCTCAAGGATGTGCCATTACATCTTGAATGCTTACATATAATAGGTGCACCATCCCTTCATTTGGGTTTTGTACTTCTAGGAAAATGTGGGAGGGGGTAGGTGAAGTTTTGGTACTTCAGCACTAGGGAGTCCTTATGCACTGGGAAGACCCAAAGGTTATATTTATCACCATCAGGCACATCAATGTCCTCCATCAGAATTAAGATCAACATCAACCCCCATTTGAAGGTATCTCATGCCATATGAAATTCAAGCATGTTATTCACCATATCTTCAACAATAAATTTTTCTATGTTGAACTTGACCCCTTGTGCCATGTGATGAGTGATACATAAGTAGGCCTTGGTGATGTCTATCCACTGTCTTCTAGGAAAAACTTTTGAAATTATGAGGCACACCATGGCCCTCATGTTATGGTATTTTATATATTTTATAAGGAATTCAAATCCTCCCTTATAATACCTAAGGATTTTTGAAGCCCTTTCTACCTCAACATCATCCACCATCATTAGATGGATGTCTACACCAAAGTTTGAGAGTTCAATGATTTTGCCAATTAGGCTTGATGATAACTATATTTTCCTCCCTAAAAATTAGTAGCAGTGTCTATGGATGCATGAAAGGAGGAATTTCAAAAGTTTGTCCAACTTCTCAAAACATGACATCTCATAGAGCTGAATTGCACTGATGGTCACAAGTCTATCTCAAATGGAGACATCAAACAATACCATGCCTAATTTTATCTTATCCCTAATATCAACCATTGAATATTGAACTAGATCTTGGAAATTTATTGGGGTGTGATGGTTTTATTATTTGAGTTAGTAGGTATACATAAAGACATCTAGTTCTCTCCTACCAAGACCTTCATGGGAAACTACATTTCTTGATAGGACATCTTTAGAAGCACCTCATGATCAACCTTAGTGATGCTAACTCCTTACACTAGATGCACTTTATTCTTTGAAATGGTGGTATCTTCCACTATCTACACTCATTTGGTATATTTTTACACATGTATTAGACCATATCTCATTCATTTCTTTCCCATCATGAACTAGCTAGTGTTGAAGCATAGTCTATTTAACTTGTCAAACCTTGTAATGTTTGTTGTCACTCCTCATAGTCACAAGGTATATGAATATAAGTTTGGATCTCAAGCTTCACTTTCCATTAATGATGGACTAGATATCACTAATTTTTTTTATTTTTTAGTTTCCACATAATTCATGCCCCACACTTATCTATGACAATCTTAAAGGGAATGCAATTACTCTCAGTGTTCAATCATTCTCTTTTTGCATGAATGGGTCCTCAAGGTTTTATGCTCTACATTTTGGGTGTAAATTAAATTAAGGTTTGTAACCTAAACCAGTTGACCTATCACTACTTTATACCCCTAATTTAGCTACCCTCTTAATTACATGTGATTAGTGGCATGGTGGCACATAGATTTCTTGGAATTCACAAAAACACAAAAAATACATGAAAATACATTGCCACCTCAACATTTAATTATAATATTTATGCCTCCACTATAACCTCAATAAATTCTCCTAACTATATTTTTGGTGAAGTGACATGTAGTTTAAATGATTGCTTCCCACCTATCTTTGGGTAGAATCCAACTTGTCTTGATGATCTTCTTCTACACTTTGTTCACTTAGTGAAACCTGTACCTTCCTTATGGAAAATTAGGTGTAGTTCCTCACATGAAAATTATTTATTCTCCATGGTTCCATCTTATCTTTTTATAATGCTTTCATTTTAAGCATGATTTCCTATCTTGGTCAGTTTATCTACACTTTCATGTCTTGCCTTAGCCTATCCTACCACATACAAATCCCTTATGCTAGTACTTTAGTGATTCATGATTTAGGTGTCTTATGTAATTATCATATTGTGTGCCTCTCTTGTATCTTATGTGCACTAACATCTTGTACACCCCTCTTCATCACTTGGTACTCATATTTCCAATGTTTGGCAAGTTCCATACACCCAAAAACTGAGGTGTCTAACCTTAGGTGCTTATAAATAATCCATTATTGAATCACATAATAGGATTTATGCATATAAGTGATATAATAATTCTCTTTTGGGCCTAAAAGCACCACTTATTCACTCTACAAGAACAAAAACATAAAATATATAGAAATGTTTGGATTACAACAAACATCATTTGTGCCAACACAACATAACCAAATTATGACCTAGAAGTAAATTTATGATGGTGAAAGTGCCATCTTATTCCCTATAAGGCTTCAATTATTTTCCATTTAAATGCCTAGGGAGCATTCACTAGACAATGTGTGCAACTTGCATGCACCAGTTTCTAATATGTTATGGATGACATATGGACTCATTTACCTAATTTGTAGCTTTCCTAGGTACTTAAGGTACTTAGAGTCATAGATCAAGACAAATGATTCTTTATTTATTACTTTGAACTTAATTTTTTTGTCATGATATAAATTCTAGCGTACCTTCTTTATTTTCTAGCTACACCTTACTTGGGCATGCACTCATCTAAGTATTGTAAGTCCTCAAACCTTACACTCAATGATTTTTGGTCATCTAAATGACTAATACATGTAATTAATAATTATGGAACCATGATATCCATAAATATAACTACCTCAAAACCAAACAGCAATTGAAATGGTGTATCCTTGTTTAAGTGCTTGTAGGTTGTGCGATATGCCCATAGTACTGTTGACACTTGATCATCCCAATATTTGAAACCAACATCACATATCTTCATGAGGCACATAATTAGGGTCTTTTTGAATGAATTACATATACCATTTTATTGTAGATAATAAGACATTATCTTATGGTGTGCTACCATGTTTTTGGTCAGTAGGATTTACATAGTTTCATTGATGAAGTGTGTACCTCTATCACTAGTCAAACTAATTGAGCACTTATAGAGAATTATAATGTTATTATATATGAACCTTATGGATGTGGCAGATCTAAATTATTTGGTTTGTGATACCTTAGTCCACTTTTTGAAATAATTAGTGGTCATTATAATATATCTTGTGCATGTGTGCCTTGTTATGGGAGTGATTAGCCCAAAACAATCAATGGCCCATTTTTTGAATGGTGCCTAGGAAAAAATGAGGATGAGAGGCATCTCATCCTGGTAGTTGGGATTCCCTATGCACTGACATATGTCACATGTCTTGGTGTAATATTTTGCATCTTAGAACATACTTAATCACCACAAGCCTAATTTAATACTTTGCACATCATTGCATCTCTAACATAGTTGATGCCTACTATCCCTTCATGCACCTTGCATAAATTGAGTCCCTTTAATGTTATAAGACACATCTATGTATGAATTCATCTCATCCTATTTTGTAAAGTTCCCCATTGATGAGTTTGAAAGTGGTAATACAAACTATGAGTTATTTCTTTTCTTTGGTTGTTATAGTCTAGGGCATAGATTTAGACATTATAAAAGTGAATATTTCTACCAAGTCTTTAGGGACATGTTGAAATCTATAGAGTTATAAATATGGCATGTCATTCTTGATTGATGATACTATATTTCCAAAGTTGATGTAGGATAAATGGTCTAGGCTCAAATTCTATTTTCTAGGATTGATAATAATTGAGAATTAGAACTTTTGAAATAGAACTATCCATGTACAAATGCATTCATGGAGAATAGGCTTATTAATGAGGTACTTAAGCACCTTGTATTCCATAAAAAAGATGAATTGGGTTACCAAAAAGTATTTCCTAAATTTTTATAGGGTGTAGACCATTACCAACACCTCACACTCATTTTTTGTATAATTTTTCTTTGTTTGGGTTAATTTTATACTTACGAAGGAGATGGGATGATCCATTTTGCCTTCATTGGGTTGTGCTAGAATAACACTAATTACAAAGCCAGATGCATTGACATGGATGTGGAATGGGTTTGTCTAATCAAGAAATAATAAAAAATGTGCACTAGTCAACTTGAGCTTTAAAGTCTCAAAGGCATCCTCTTATACTGTGCACCAATAAAATGGGCCATCCTTGCATAAAAACTCCTCTAATGACACCAAAATATTTGCATAACTCCTTATGAATATTGTTTAATAGCCACAATGGCCAAGAAAGGTGTGAATGTCTCTCTATGTGGAAGGAGTCTAGAGCTGAATGATTATTGTAATCTTCATAGGATTGATGAGCAAACCATCTTTACAGATGATGTGCCCGAGTAAGGTTCCAATGGGGTCATGAAGATGCACTTTTTGAGGTTTAAGGATATTTTTAACTATTGGCACCTCTCAAATATGAGTTTAAAGTTGTCATAATGGTATTTCATGAGCCCATACATAGTCTAATAATCAAGGTACACTTAAAGGAACTTATGAATAAAATCCTTGAATGTGGTTATGACACTCTAGGGTACTATATGACTTTAGGATACATTTAATTTGAAAATTAGATGACTTTAGGGTACTATATGCCTATGTTAGGGTAGGATACTAGCATCAATGTAAGGGTCTAGGGATAAAACGTGTGTCTTGGTAGTTAAAAAATAGGTAAATGATCATAACTTGAAAGAGCATAAGATAAGTATATTTTAAGCATTATAGGCAAGATAGAAGGTTTGGGTCATCAAAATTTGACTAGTCAGATAAAGAGATAGGCCAAGGGGAATAAGATATAGTGGATGTAAGACATTAGAAAGAAATAAAGGTTCATAATTGATAGGAAGGTCTAAGTTTACCAAGTGTATAAGGCTGAGGTGATATATAACCCATAAATCTCATCTACATTTCCATTCTTTAATCTAGTTATGAATTTGATGGTTTAAAGGAGAAAAAATGATGCTAGTATCCTACCCTGACATAGGCATATAGTACCCTAAAGTCATCTAATATATGACTGGTGCATTATTGAGCCCAAAGGGCATCATGTTATAGGTGAAAAAACCCCATTATATTACAAAGGTTATTTTAGGCCTATCATCCTCTTTAATTTGGACTTGATGGTATCCTAAAAAAGCATTAGTGAAAGTATAGATTTCATAGCCTGTGATGCCATCCAAAACTTCATCAGTGAATGGAGTTAGGAAGGGGTCAATGATGCAGGCAACATGTAACAATCAATAATCAATGTAAATGCAGATGTGCCCATCTTTCTTAATTTTAATAACCATGGGGCTCACCCATTATAACTCTTTCACTAGGTAGATCACTCCTATAGATAACATACCATCAATTTCCATTTTAACTTTAGCATGGAGATTGGGGTTCATCTTATAGGGGTGATTCTTGATAGGTCATGCACCATCCATAAGATTTATGATCATATTTCCAAGGGATGGGTGGGTGCCCTTTATGTCTTGATAATTTTGTAGAAACAAATCTTGAAACTCCTTCAAGATATCCATAATTCACACTAGCTCCATGTCAGACTAATATGTTTCTAGAGTGGCCACCTTTGGTTCATTGTCTGAGTTGATGCCTACCTAGGTGGTTTTGAGTGGCATGTGGTAAGGCTCATTCATTTCTTGATGTGTGTCCTCAACTTGCCTACTACTATTAGTTTTTTTGATGTGAAAATTAGTAGGGTTTTTCTTATCAGGGGTGATATCATCCTCTTGGCATAAGAGCTTCCTCTTTCCTATCAAGGACGTCCAATTATATGCTTTTAAAATATCCATTTATTCATCACTTGAGTCACTATTGAGTGCATGTTACTTAAAAAAATTTAGGATCACTAATCCTTTCTCCTTTAACATATCTCTTAGGCACTCCTCTAAGATTATAGTGTCCTTAAACACTACCCTTTAAATTAATTGTAATGGCTTGATCAATTCTAGGTTTTGTGAGGAAAAGGATAAGGTTTTCAAAAACTTCTCCTTCAGGACATACAAACTAACTATCTCATGGTGCATTTCATTAACCAAATACCAAGATCACACCAACATCTTCAAGGTTTTCTAGATGGTGTGCACCCTCAAGTTCCTTGGGGTATTTACATTTTAGTCAATCCATGTTTGTTTACACAAGAATATGCGCATTATTGGGTTTGAATCACTAGATTATGTAGAAATGTCTAGGTCCTCATTGATTTTTCTAAATTTGGTGTAGATGGATACTTTTACATCTTGCCAAGTTGGAAAGCTATGCCTCTACACTATACACCAATTAATGGTAGTGATTCTCAAAGTATGCACTAGTGTGCCCATCCTATCTACCTCCTTTGGGATGCATGACTCAAGGTCATGGATGTATTCTTCCATAAGATTGATCCCATTGTATCTTGGGAGCATGACAAGTTTACCTTTGCTCAAATGAAACACTCTCTTTACCTTCTTTTTGTTATAATAGAGCCATCTAATCCTCATAGGTTTTGGTGCCTTCATAGTCATTAAATAACACCTCTGATCAGTCATCTCAAAATATTCTTTGACCCATCAGTTATAAGCAATATTGGTGGTGTCTGAAGTCAAATATCCATCCTCCAAAGAAAGACCTCCTTGGTCATTAGGGTTTAGAGTCTTGGTGCCTTACACTATGATGTTGTAGATATGGTTGATTTCATCCTCTAAATTATCAATTTATACATAGGGAGGTCCTTAGTCACTTGAGAGGGGGATCACTACCCTATCCTTGCCATTTTCAAAGGTAGTATAGTGCTTATTAAAGTGTATATTAACATTATTCATGTAACACCATGGCCTTCCCAAGAATGCTAGATAATTATTTTATTCAACCAACTTGATTAACTTAAATTCAACATGAAACTCGACACCCATGATATCTCTAATGGAACTTTTTATAATCTTGATTAATTACATCATAGATTTATTGGCCATGAAAATTAAGTGAGGGGAAGGCCTCAAGGTTGGCCTACCCATATTCTCCCATGAACTCTTTGTCAATTTATTGACCTTAACACCTATGTACACAAGGACCTTACATATAAACCATCCATCAATGGTGGTATTCACCAAGAGTTCTTGATCATACTCTACATTCTGGGTATGCTTGAATTCTCATGCCCTTTCCATGCATGACACAATAAATTCAATTGGCTTCTACCCTACATGCTCTAAAATCAAGTTCTTCAACAGGGGTAACATCCCTTCTATTTATAGGAGGTGAAATATCTCTTTTATATCTTTTACCTCATCTTCTTGACCATCTTACTTCTTATGAGAGGTAATAAATTGCACCTCTAGGTCTTGTGCTAGTTGGATCTCTCCTTCTAGGTTATGCATCACACTCATAACCTACTGCAATACATATTTTTATAATGTATAGTCTAGGAAAGGTGAAACTTTGGGTTTAGGCCACATTTTTCACTTAGTAAAACTCTAACCCCCATATTTTAGGTGTAACTTTGGTACTAGTAGAACTAGTGGCTAAGTGGTAAATCCACAAGTAGTCACCTATACTTTGATTGGCTCCTTGTGGCTTGCACCTAATCATTCATGCACCTTTACCTACACTAAGCCTCCTTGGGTCATTTTATTATACAAGTTATGGCTTTTCTTGACCTTAAGTACTCCTCCCACATGGTGGATGTGTAGGGAAGTCACACTGATAGTGCTCGATCAAACAATACTTATAACATGATCATAGTGGGAATATTCCTACACCATGTCCTCCACCTCACCCTCTTACACCTATTTTCATCCCATAGCCTATATTATGCTATCCATAACCTTCATTACCTTGATTATCTTTTCCTCTAATTGCTCTAGTGGCCTATCGTGCATCTCTTTCCATGTTCTTATGCATTTCATCAATCACTTGGTAGTCAACTATGATATGATTGTAAGAGTCACATAGCCAATAATAGATGGTTGTGTGAAATTTATTGGTACATTATAAAAAAGGGTAATTATGAGCATCATGTGCCTCACAACAAACCTCATATCTTAGAAACAATGTGCACACATTCCTTTGAGGGTAGTTGTTCTTGTTATGGCCTTCCAAATCAAAATCAGTGCACCATAACCCACTTTGAGTGTCTTATGATGAAATAGTAGTTAGTTTTTGAAGTTATAAATCCATTAACATAATATACACCTCTATGAATGGGTTAAATCTAGTATCAATGCTCCTAACTTCCTTAGCTCTAAGTGTGGATTTAAGCACTTTGTGAGGGTCAATGAATATCTTCATGGACATGGATCTTTATAATGGTACTAAAAATCCTCTAATGAACCATTATGCATGTTAAGAGGGGTGAATATTATACGTAAGCTTGGATAGAGAAGTTTTGAATCTAGCATCATATAGGTGCACATTCTCTGATAGTATTTGGTTAATTTATTTGAGCATGGAGATACTCTGCTATTCAAACTTAGGTATATCAAATTATTTCAAGAATGATTCCTTAAAGGTGTCATAATTGACCATAACCTAGTTAAGATCAAATTTCTTATACCAAATATGATATGATTAAGTAGAGTTGCCATGAACTAGGTTGCCTTGATCTTAGATTGGGTTATACCCTAAGCGTGCCATTGTAGTTCACATTTTAGCACATACTCTATGGCATTCTCTATGTCATGATACTCTAGAAAATGCATAGACATCTTGTAACATATATATAATGGGGGGAAAATAACATTTGAGGTACTTCTCCTCTTAGTAATTATCTTGGTGGTGGCCCTCCAATACCTCTAGCTACCAAGTTAGGTATTGGCCCTATTGTTACTGTTAGCACCAAAGATGATGAAGGTACTATACTACTAAATTGTGGCATTGGGCCACTTCCTGTGGTTTTTGTCTAGTCTACAAAGCTAAAATGAGCTAAGATGGAATGCTTATGCTCATGTTATATCCTACTGAGCTAGTGCCCAAAGGTCTAGAGGTATCATCACTTAAATATTTGTAAGGAATAACTTGTTCAAACATAAAATTGTAGTCTAAGTTTGAAAAATGGTAAAATTCTATGTTGATAATAGGGTCAGTTATCACTCTTCTTTCTTCATGTGTGAGATCCAACACATGAGCTTACACTATAGGTTCAAAGGGGGTAGGCAAATTTGGTACATCTCTCATGGTCAAACTCTATAGGGACCTATAACATTCTACACCTATCAACTATTGAGCTTGATCTATGGCTTAATTATTTCTCTCCTTTTGGTAGTACTACAATTCCAAAGATCTTTCCCCATACCCTTCCTACTCAATACAAGTTTTCTTAGTACTTTTAGGTTCTAGATCATCCATCATCTTGCACCTCCTCTTGTTATAAGTCTATCTTTGATCTCTTAGGTATTAATATTCTCATCCCCTTAAATTGAACTTCACCTACACATCCCCTTCTCCCCTCCTACACTACTCATATGTGAAAGAACTTTAGCCTTACATTCTCATAGTTTCAAAGCCATAATCTACTATTAGCTTCTTAAGCTCTACACCATAATATTTAATAAATGTGCCTTTGTGTTTGCACAAAAAATAATACTCTAATTGTTTAGGGTAGGAGTATGTTGACACAATGAACTCCAGTATATAACTATTCAACACTCCTTGATATCATTTGTCTACTTCTCTAGTCCAAGCAACATCTAGGTTCTCAAACTTTTGTAAGCACCCTTAATCTACTCAAGGTAATATCCATAAATTTGTCTTCTATGGGTTGTATTAGTAGCTAACCATTGGTACACATACTTAGGTAGCTCACAAAAGAAGACCTCATATAGAGCATGATACAAGTTGTTCTGAACCCACTTCCTTAGTATTTGTCCTTTATAGGATGGATGCTTTAGTGTAAATCTATCTTCCACCTATTATAACTAGTGCTCAATGTTATCAAGAGAAAGTTAGAGCATTGTTATGTTATACTATTGTAGTAATAAAATTCAACATAGATCCTGATAATGGAGCCAAAATATTTTAGTTTAATTAGGTTTCAATTCATTTACTCTATCCAGTGCTTATCTAGTTGTTCCAAGTCAATTATTGACTTATTAAAACTAGGCAAAAATAAGGTATGTTCCCGTAACACTCAAAATTTATAACTTAAATAGGCTGGCATCATTTCACATAAGGTGAAATCCTAATGTGCTCACCTAAAGTGCAATAGAGAAATAATTGGGGATTGCATTGGGCTAGTTGTGCTATGGTGAAACTCATTATTCATAGGACTTGGTCATTACAATAGCAACATTGGTAGTTTTATTAGTGTGATCTATTTTTGGGCTAGGCTGAGGGTCTATGGGTGTAAAGACTATTTGGGTGGTTCTATTATATCAAGGGTGTAGAGCTTTGTTTCATTAGGCCTAGAACCATTTAGCTCTAAGATGGGTCAATAGAAGGCCATAGGTCAAGTTCATACTAGGTTTGTGATTTATACAAAAGTAACACCATTGGGCACATGTTTTTATCTATAATTTATCCATTTCTACAAAGTAAGCTAATATCATCTATTGCATAGGGATGCCATTAACAACTTAAACTAGAGCTTCATTACAAGTTAACATTCATACATTAAAATTACACAATTACAACTATTTCACTCACTCTGCATTCAAATAACATTAATAAATGACATAACCAAATAGATATCAAATAGGTACAACCCCATTCTTCATTAATGAATATTAAAATATAGGGCATAGTTCAGAATATGTAAAATATAGTAAGTGGATGATTGAAAATGCTTAGAATCCCAACAGCTCACAAGTGATCATGAACATATATAAATAGATCCTGAAAAGCATCTAATCTAAACATAGTTTATAATAGTGGTTAAACATGTAGAACCAATTTATATAGAGATTTTTTACTCCAATTTGTGTCCCATACTCTCTAGATTGAGCTCAAATTTATAGTAGATATGAACATCTTCATGCCAAGGTAGAAAGTACATGTCGAGTAATGAGTTGGCACCTTGGTTGATCATTTTGTTGGATCCATCAACTTACACCTCTTGTACTATGATTTCCATGTGAAACTTACTCAATAAGGTGACCTTAAAAATTGGGTGCCAGTTAACCACCTACCAGCTGGTGCTAGGTTTGTAGTGATTCCTCTAATTGGCACAAAAGATACCAAAATGGTAATCATACCAAGTGATTGCCTCATGATGAGATGTCTATTGAGTTGGAATGGATCCATACTTAGATCAAAAAGGGGCCTAATAGAGTATGTGATGTATGCTCCATTACATGTCCTAAAAATGAAACGTGCATAAAATCAGTCCTTAATTAAGAGATATCAAATGTAAAGATAAAATTGAGTAAAAAGATAAGAGAGAAGAAATGAATGAACACACATCACTGGGTACAAAAACAAATGCATAAACATATCCCCATGTGTGGGTGGATCAAGAAATCAATCTAGTTTTGAATCCATCATTTCCCACCCCTGATTGGTTGATCATGACTTGTGAATAGTTTGGATTAGACTAATTGCTTGTCCAACCCTCTTAGGTAGGTGGATTAGACTGATTGCTTGTCTAACTTGATTAGAATATAAATACATCATTGCCTATCCATGTGTAGTAGATGCATCTATAAATGAATTTGCATAATGTAATTGAAGTTGTATGATTGTAACTACAAATGTATATAATAACTCTATGGCTACTCAATACCTCTAAAATGGAAATTGACCTAGGGCCCTCTCAGGCACTCAAGTGTGTAGTTTAGGGACTATAGGATAATTTTAACAAATGAAGATAGAATAAGTCATTAATCTAGTGCATAACTTGGAACATGGTGTCTAGTGTGTATAACATAGAGAATGACATGGAGTTTGTCATTCCATCTGATCAACTAGTGCATAAATGAGCATATAGAAATAATGTGCCACATATATGCCCCCAAATCTAATATCTAAGTATATGAATTATAAATTGAGTCATAATAATATATAACTGAGTATATAAAACTAAAATGGGAGTGATCATGTCATGCATGATTCCCCCAATCTATGAAAATTGGTATGATTCTATGGAAAACTAAGCAAAACTAAGCAAGAATTGATAATCTATAATTGAATTTATGTACACCTAGACTATAACTATTGTGCCTTTCTCTCAATACAATTTTTTATGATTATGGGGCTATTAGATAGTATCACCACACCTTGGATAGTAATGCTATGGTACTAGTGTCCAATTGTGTTGTTTCTCTACGAAACTGACTTTGATACCTATCTAACTATTTTCCACTATGTTTTCCTAAAATTGAAATCTATATTTTGTGCTTGTGTGCTAGAAACTATACTTTGATTGCATTCAAATGGCTTGATCTCTATGACAAACCTATGTTAATTCCCCCTCTTTTAAGGGAAGTTATTAAACATTTGCAATAACTATCCTCAAAAGAAAAATCTCTACATGATATGTGTTAGCCTAAGCATATATGATATCTGCATATTAAACCAATATAATGTGTATACATGACATCAAAATGTAAGATAATTTGAGCATAGTTTGGTAATGTATGATGTATGTTAGATATAACATGCACAAGGTTGTTAATATAGATACAATAATTTGAGCATGTGTATGAACAACAAATCTAAGTAATAAACTGAGTAACTACCTATGGGGATGGGGCATGATGTCAAGGTACCCAGGGAGGAAGGGGAGATGTATGAGGTCCCTCATGGAATATAAAAATGGAGTGTGTGACAAGTAATATACTAGTATCATGGCCATGGTGCATACATGAAAGCATAAATACAACACACACAAGGCACACAAAGTAGGCCAAAGGCCCACAATATAAGGGACATGGGAATATGTCACTAAATCTAAGAAAGCAAAGACATACAAGGATATGTTCAAATGTACACATACAAAAAAAAATCAAGTTAGCATAGAGCCACATGGAAGGACATGTTGAAATGTCTACATACATAATCAATAAGGCACACATAAGGACATGGGCACTTGTCCAAAATATACATGCAATGAAAGTAAGTGGCATAGAGTCATAGAACAATGGCATATTCAAATGACCTAAAATATATGTAGAAGCATAGAGACACACTCAAGTATAAAATAATAAAGCTATAAATGAAAGTATTCATGAACATATCCTATAAATCTGTATAACAGTAAAGATGTACATAAATTGAGTCTAGAGTATTAGTAGTCAACAAAAAATATCTTTAGTGTAGGATGATGAATATCAAGATATAAATATGCAAAATATAATATATAAAGTATAGAAATATGTAACTTAGCAATTGCAACTGTGTGTAAGATGCCCCTAAATGGGTAAATGTGTCAAATGATGAATCTGTGTATGTGCCCCAAGTGGGTAAATAGTAGTAAATTTTGAACTATGTGGTGGACTTGGTCCTATAATTATTTTTGAACACTCAAAAGAACAAGTTATTATACCCAAACATTCCCCTATTATTTTTAAATAATGGGGACCCACTTTGGTTTTGATTATCCCATGTTTTTTTTTAGTTTTATTATTTGTTCTATAGAAGTCTTATAGATTTCTCCTTAATATCAACACTAAGAAGTCAAATAATGGTGTTTTACATTTTGGAATAAATTATTAATATATTTATGGAGTTTTGTACTTATGCAAGTTTTGGAGTCATGCAAACTTTAAAATACTTGGCCTTCTAAGTTTTTTAACACAAGTTCAAATTTTTGGAAACTTTGCACTTCAAAAATTCTTAAGTTCAAAATTGCTTCATTAGAAATTTTATTCAAAACTTTTTCATCATATTTTCTATTTGGAAAATTTTCATCATCTTTTCTATTTAGAAATTCTTCATTAGATTTTATGTTTGGAGAATCTATTCAGGATTTTTATTCATCAACTAATTTGTTTGGAACTCTTTTTTTGGATTTTGTGTTCAAAGAATCTATTTGAGATTTTATTTGTCAAACATTTTATTCAAGGTTTGTGTTTGGATCATTTAATTCATGAGAGTTAGTTGGATTGGTCCCAACATAAAACCTAACTCCTAACTACTGAAATCCCACTAGGATTAGACAATAAAGTGGAAATATTTCGCGACACTTATCAAAAAAATGTAAAGACATGGCTTCCTTACCAAATAGGACAACAAGGTTTGCATTGCATAGGTAAAGAAATTTTATGAATGTAGGGAATTAAAGGTGTATGAAATAGAATTGAATGAAAAAAATATATCAATGAATTATAGATATTAATATGCTCATTGATCACAAGTAGATTCTGTGTTCAATTATCAATCTACGAACAATCCCTAACCACCTGTGCATCAACTGCAAAGATGCAACCAACCAAAAAAAGTTTTCAAAATCCAAGAAACTAAATTTGAGAAAACCAATTGGAGGCAATAGCTTTATCATCTTGAGTGTTTATAAGATTAATTATACCATTTAGTTTTCCATTAAATATTCTACTGAGTATACAGACACTATGTTTGAATCTATAGTCTTCAATGACTACTATACCAAGTATTTAGACTTATGGGATACCATTGATGATGTTTAAACTTTTCCTATGAAGAATATCTATCACAAGTGTAGAGATAATTTGTGAAAAACCTAATCTCTCTCAAAATAAAAGGATTACACTTCGTGGTAGCCAAGCTTGAGGTTATACCATGTATCGACCTACTATGAGACTTTTTTTATCAACAAGGTGACATACATCTTCATTTATCACATAAATCATAAGATAATCATGGATTGTATCTCAAATGATGATTTCCAGAGGTATTTATCTTTGCCAATTCTAGATGCTATATTCGACATGCATAGGGTGGTAGCATGGAATAAGAATAATTCAATTGAAAAAACACTGAGTGAATGGATTTTTCCTAGGGAGTCTATTATCCTTAAGGGAAAAGACCTAGTGCTTATTAAAAAATTTAGAATGGGGGTCCACATTAGGATGGCCCTTTTTAATAGGATATAAAGCCTCCCAAACATCCATTTTCTCTGCTTAGATTGGGTGTCACTTTTAGACATGATGATGACCTCCAACCTAACTTTTACCTAAGGGGATTGTTTACGTTAGGCTAAGGGAGAAAATTATACATAAAGATAAATGATTTAGTTCAACAAGCCATGTATATATGATGTCATACCTCCTTGACATAGTAATGGGAATTGTTTATAGGGACTATGGGTCACTTTGGAGCCTAGATTAGACTACATAAAGAATTACATATATGATTATTATTCATTCATGAAAATATATAAATAAACCAAACATATCATCTGTATTGCAGAAGATGTATATCTTCTGGTATGGCAAGCTATCTATGATGCCCCATTACCTAGGATATCTAAGAGTATAGTAGATACATTGGCACTTCAAGTTGACTATTGGCTATTCTTATATTATACAATGATTATGGTTGATGGTAATAAGGTCAAACCTTATGCCTCCCCAAGAACATGCTTGATAAACTTGTAGAGCAAGAGATGTCAATCTAGATTTGATGGAGTGTATAAGAAGATCTGATAAATAAAAAGAAAAGCACATTTTATGGATCCCATATGGTAATAGGTCAAATGTGCTACATAATGTAAAGACATTTTAGGGAAGTTGGTAGTAAAATAAAGCATTATCTTTTAGCCACCCTACCTCATAAAGATTGGGACCCGCATGGTTGAATTTACAAAATATCAAAAGCCTTGGTATTATATACCATCACATTACTTATGACCATGATTTATTATTCTTGAATGCAAATGATGATGTTCAAGTCATGAAAAGGGCATAAATTATGGGGATAAGGGAGGAAACTTTGAAGATATTTCAAGGAAAACCTTCAATTTAAGTTCAAGAGATGCACACATAGATTCCACCCCCTAGAGGATGGACTGCTTCAACCTTTTGGGTCAATAGACACCTGCAACTAATAAAGGAATAAAGATCCTTCTCAAGGAGCTCTCCAAGTATTGGAGGCCATTAAGGTAGATCCTGGTGTGACTAAAACTTAGAATAGAGGAGCTCAAGAGTATAAATTTTTCCTAGACTCCTCTGATTTAGGAAGCTAAGATCACCCAACTATATCACCTATGTAATATTCTATATTAAAAGAGGTTGATACTACCCCAATTTAGTGAGGATTTTTTGGGGCCAACATACCTCTAATTCTAAAAATTGAGGGCCTTTGAGATATTTTAAACCTTTTCATGCTCTTGTGTTTTATTATATTTTGAATATCATCCATTGTGATAAAGTGGCATTTTTTATTTAAATCCCATTGTGCTAAATGCTTCTAACATTTCATCTTGTTTTGTAAGAAATGCAAGTTTTATGGAAAATACTAGTTTTTAGTAGGCAAAAGATCCACTAGAGTTATACTAACAATTGGCTTGGTAAGGCTTAACCTTGATCCCTTCTTTTCAAAAAAACACGAGTTTAAAATCCTAGGTTTGAAAGCCTCAAGTTTGAATTCAAGTTTTGGTGGGAGTATTTTCACAAGGATGTTTAAAATAATATTTTAGACCTAAGATTAATTTTATATTAGGGATTAGTCATATTTATTAACACTATTAAACCTTAATATAAAATTAATATTAATTCCTTGTATATTATTTTAAATATATTCACTTATCCTAACCACCCCGTGAAGTAACTTGACAAGGCCTCCTTTTAATTTCTTAAGCTGAGCCCCCTTTTAATTTAAAAATTAGCCTAAGTCTTTATCCTAAGACCCCCTTCATACTTATTAATATAAATGGGGCCTTATAATAAAATATTAAACTAATTTTTATTAATTTAAGGTCCTAACATAAACTTATTGCATTTTATAGGATCTGACGACCCATACTTGATCATGTAATTTGATCTAATGATGCATGACAAAGGAAGATATGATGATCTATGATTCATTTCAGGGTTCAATCTAATGGTGCAAGCTAGGATTTGAAAGGTCAAATCCTCATGAGGATTTAAAGTGGCAACTAATCACACCAAACTATGTCAGTAAGGGTCCTACCTAATTAATGTAGCCAATCACATGTAATGCCTTAGATCCTGATCTAATAGCCATTACTCTTTCGATCTAATGAAGCACATTAATTCCCTAATCTTTAAAAGCTCCATGAGGGCTCCACATGGAAATTTTGCATTAAACCATAAATATTTTATAGATTTAAATTTGACATTCACACTCACATCATTTGATTCCTACAAAGACATCTATGATGGTAGAGAGATCACCAAATTTAAATTAATCCAACATTTTTGCATAGGCAATGGGCATGTTCTGAGTGTTTTAATGGGTCTTACATTAACATTTCAAGTAAACTTAGAGTAATTTTTTTAACCTAAGTATTTATTTGGACCTTTGGACTAGCTTAAACATTACGTATCTTTTAGGATACGATTCCCCTCACGTGATCATACCAATTTGATCCAACAGTGCAAAATGTTTAAACAAAACTTGGGGGGCCTAAAAGCTTGACACATGGAGAAATATTGGGGATTAGGGATCAATGGAACGACAACATCCCAGGTGGAATAATTATAGGATTTAATATTTAAATGATTAATGAGATTAAAAGATTGGGATTACAATCGATGGTTCACACTGAATCCATGGATCTTGATCCAATAGTGTAAAGCAAAAAAGGAATTCAAAAACCAATGGCTAGTTGTCTATTGGAAAAACATGAAAATTTCCATAAAAGGAAGTCAAATAGAGGCCACATAGGATCCATGTAGGCAAAAATAAGGAGATCTTGGATTTTATCCACCTAGAAATGCAAAGGTATAAAAACAAGTCTCAATCAAATCTTGAGACATGAACGAGCCTAAGTCCCTAGTCACCTCCTCCATTAAAGCTCCCAAAAACATAAAACTTGCATAAAAAGGGAAATTATGAGTGGTTGAACCAAAATTGAAGCTTATTAATCATATTTGAATGTAAAAATAAAAATCTATAGGTTTCTATCAAGTCAATGCTAAGGGTTTTTCAAGGTTTAAAAAATAATGGTAGTGGGAAAATAATAATTGTGGGAAGAGTTTGATCTCTACCTATCTACTAAAAATTTAGGTAGAGTTTTTAAGGATATAGATTTGGACATCAAGGCATTAAACAATGGGTGAAAGAATTAGTTTGAGCTTTTATTCACCATCGATGCGATATAGCCCCTTACTTAGAACAAAAGAAGAATTGAATCAATCAACATCAGATACAAGGACCTAGTAATAGTAAAATTGGCCAATCTCCACCATGTTGCTACCAAACTAGAGGTACTTCATTACATTAATGTTTTTACTCCTCCTTTTATAGATTGTAGAGTAGATAAAGATTAGATTGTTAGGCATGGCACATCCAAGAGAGTAGCTTATGTTTCCCATGTAGACTTTGAGGGTTACTATAATATCTCTTGGTCCCATGTGAATTTTCCCACAATGAAGGATTGGACCACCAAAAATGACCTAGATATTATACTTAAACCATGGCTTAATCAGAGAAACTATGTTTTCAAATATTTTCAAGGTAGAATTCTAATTACCCAATTTAGGGAATGGATTAGGGTTATCATGAACTTGCTAAATAGAATCTCTGGGGCTTCCATAAATACTTATGTTAACCCCACCTAGGTTTCATATGAATATTTACTAATAGAGAAACATATCACCCCTCTCATTGGGGGAAATGATAAGTATTCACCTAGGTAGGCAATTCACAACCATCAAGAGAAAGATTGACAAATATTTTTTCATGATGTCTTACCTACTTGATGCCTTTCAGGCCTCCACCAAGTTCCCCCATATCAAGAATTGGTCTCCTAATAGTAGAATCTTAGTTACTCACCACTACTCCAAACTCCATGTCTTCAAGTATAGAAACCACATGAAATTCATTTGTGATTGCATCTATCCCTCCTTGGTTAAGGCTATCACTAACTTTCCCATGCCTAGGATATACCCCTTAATCATGAGATATGTGGAGATGATGGGGGATGTATGGTACTATCCAGACCACATAATAATAACTATTGAGGGAATCATGTCCTCACCTTTTAGATTACCTATCTATGTTATACTAAATCTTGTCAAGCAAGAAAATACTTTCCAACTCCTCAATAGAATTGATGGAGTGTGTAAATAAAAGAAGAAGGGCTTCTTCCACCCCTTCCATATTATAATTGGAAAGACCACACTACAAGATTGAAAGCAGATAGACATTATGTCTAAACAAAGAGGAGCCTTTATCTTCCAAATAAATGAACTTAGAATGTGAGACTGTAAAATAATAGTAAAGAATCATTTGTAAGACAAGAAGATGTTCAAATAGGTATATGAGCATCAAACTAGGGTTTTTGACCACATTTACACCAAGGCAAGTGGTTTTGAAGAGGTGTTGGCAAGATTGAAAGAGTGAAATGTCAAACTAGAGCATAGGTTGATACATGAGCATAAGCCAATAGAGGACATTTGGAAAATACACCCTCTTCAATATCATTTTCTACCTTCTACCTCAAGATTACCTCAAGAATATTCACAAGTAGAGGTGTCACCATCATAAGCACCCCCTCAAATAGTTTTACCACCTCCTCAAGACATTGGTAAGCAAAAATTGGAAGAAATACCAGGAGAGGGAGCATCATCTTTAGGTCATCCACAAAAACCACCACCTTTAGTGGAGTTGGTAGACATGGTGGTTCTTGAGCCATATGAGATAGTGGAGGAGGTTTTTTAAGTTATTCAAGAGGTTTATGGTTCAGATAAGGAAGAAATAGATGAAGACCTTACTACCCAAGTAGGACAGCTTGTAGATACTCCTAGATAATTGGAGGGGGGGAGAAGGATAAAGGGAAATAACATGAGCTAGACTTAGTCATAACTACCAACCAAAGGAAGAGGAAAGTTAAGTTGGCTCTTGTCCCTACTAGTTCTAAAAGGCCAAAACTCCTATTTGTGTATCCTTTTGTAATTTTTGTCTCATTTCTTTTGATGTGATCATATTGTGTGTATAGGTTGTCACTCTTTGTCAAATGAAAAAACCGTAGCTTATTTCCCCTTAAAATAACTGAGATAAAAATGGATTAGTGGGCAAATGGTATTGATTTTCACAAAGGACCCCTCTTTCAATAGGTGCTACCTACATATACAATACTCTAAATATGGCCTTTGACTTATGGAGTTATCCCCTATGTGTTGGATTGTGTGTGAATAAAGATGTAATGTGTCATAAGAAAGTACATAGAGTGACATATATTGTAACATGTAAAATATGGATCATGGGATAATATTTGAATAGTTTAGACCTTTATAAATGTTTCTCTTATGACTGATATGGCAATAGGTATGAATAAGGTAGGTTTTCTCAATTGAATTATTGATTAAGTAATTTTGGTAAGTTCCCTTATGAGTTGTATGTGATTTACAAGTGAGTAATTAATGAGGTTTTATATTTTATATGTACTAATCATTTTTAAAACATATAACACTAATATATTAATAAAACCATTATAATATGTTTCATTTTCAAATTATATGACTTTTGGGCACATGTTACTTAGTATGAAAGCTTTGTCATCAAGATAATAGTTTTCAGATTAAGAGATAATCAATTTGGCATAGAGAGATAGTGAACATGAGAATTTTAATAGTGATAAGGTATTATAACTTAAGGTTACAAACATGATAGTTATTTTCTAAGTGTACAAGATAGAGGTGCTATATAATTCATATTAATTATCTACATTTCCCCCATTTAATCTAGTAATGAAATTTCAATTTTAAAGGAAGGAAATGTGTGCCTAGGTGTGTACAACACATATTATCTTTACATGAGTCCCACATGAGTAATTTTATAGTGACCCAAGAGTATTTTACAATATATAATAAATTCATTTAATATTTAATTTAAATAATTCAAAATACTTGAATGTAAAGAGAGTAAGGTTTTGAGTATACCTGTTTATCGATGCAACCATCTTGCATTTTGGAATTATGATTTGAGGAGATGATTTATTATGAATCATTTGATCTAAGATTTGGAAATTATGAAAACCCAAAATGGTAAACACACACACACACACACACACACACACACACACACACACACACACACACACACACACACACACACACACACACACACACACACACACACACACACACACACACTAGAAGTCACCATGCCCCCAACATTGGTGAAATGGTGAGGTAGCAAAAGACCACTAGGATCATATTAATCATGCAAAAAAATAATACTTATATCTTAGAGAGTGTAAATGATCCAATAAAATAATGATATATATCTAGTGAGTGTGGATGATTTTCACTCCATCCTATAAAATTAGTAAGATTGAGTGATTTATTCACCTCAACCTTACCAAAAGGATAATTAACTAATAAATTAGGTTTTCTCAATAAAGTCCATAAAATTTCATATTAAGTATGATAACATTCCATAGTAATATTTTAAATATAAAATTTTATTTTATTTTATAATTTAAGGTTCTCATTTTCATGGCATATGCACCTCATATATGTCTCAATGTGAAAGCTAGGTATATAAATGGTACCAGTGTATGAAATCTACCAAATTAATATTTTAAAGTGTGAAAGACATTCTTTCATAACATTCCCCCACTAAATATATAGAATTTGAGAATTGGTGTAAGTTTGGAAAAAATGTTTCCATACCATGCCACCATTATAATGTATAACTATGAAGATGTGGAATCCATAATTCTATAAAATGAACCCACTAGTATGCCCCCTTTTTATGTGAGGGTAATTATAAAATGGTAGTTACCTTACTTCAAGAGGATAATATAATTGTATAATTTTTGTATGGATCATGTAGCATATAGGACTATCATGTCTTGGTAGATATAACAATGGCAAACATTGTATGTGATCACATCAAGTCCTAAGATGCATGATGTAAATAATAGAAATGTATAGAGACTAATAGTAAAATTTCACTAAGAGATAAGGAATACACATAAGATCACTAAAAAGGAAATCAAAATTAAATGGTCCAAGGAGACCTCATTTAAGGGGAATGTTCAAATTTCACATAATATAATGGACATGACTTAGTTAACAATCCACAAAACAAAGAAAGACATGTTCAAATGTCCACATACAATAAAATATGACATATGTAAATGTTAAAATAGGAAAAAAAAGTCACATGATCCATAATTAATTGATAATATCCAAATTATCAAACAATAAATACAATGGAAATCAAGTAATACACTCAAGAAAGTGAAAAAATTAAAGCATAGAATAATAAGCAACCAAGATAATCATATCATACTAGTCCTTGGATATATGTGTTAGAAAAAATGTTTATTATATAACATATCAAGTATTATTTGAACTATATAGTCATGGATAAAGGCATGTGTAAGTATATAATCTCAAACATGATAATGTAAAATTATCATATAATGTAACTTGGGTGTATCATGATCAAGGAATAAGGATCCCCCAACACATTGATGACATGAGTAGATGGAAGGCCCAACATCCATATGTGCATTTATCATATCATTGGGTATGAATGTATCACACTAAAAATATGCATGGAAAAATGTTTGTGTATATAAATAAATGATTTTTTATCTAATAACATGAACCAACAACATAAATTCCAAATACTTAGTAAGACATTGAAATACTAAATATTTTTGAATATTTGAATGTTTTTATTTTTTTGATAATTTTTGAATATTTAAAAATAATATAATATCTAGGATCTCATCTAAGATATTCTCATAGATATCTCCCTACTCAGAACTTGGTACAATAAACTAGTGGTACTACCATGGAGCATGTATAGGTATAATATCTAACACTGTTAGATTTGTGAAGCTCTACATATGTATGATATGAGTATGTGGTTATGAGGAAAAAATAGAAGGAATGGGGGTTCATGTAACCCATTTTTTAGTGTTTTTTTGTTTATTTAAAATATCATATGTAAGAACATGTTTTGTTTATCAAGGTAATTTAACATGTTGTGTAGAGTTAGATGAGGATTATGTGAAATCCACTATGTATCTCTAATACAATGATATCTCAATAGCTTGCCACTTATGGAAGTTAATTACCTATTTATTACCATTTCATTGAGGATTAACCTTAGTATGTTTGATAATTAATTGCTTGGATATAAACTTATTTTATTCAAGTGGATGGTCATATCAAATTCTAGAAACTATAATTACCCTATTGGCATGAATGTATTTAACACAAAAATGCATTGTAGAATGTATGGATTATAGTGTATGTATCCAAGGTCATCATAATAACATATAAAATACTCTCTTTTATGGTATAATTGATAATTTAGTGACCACATGTGTTAGTAAAAATTCTAAATTTATGTTAATCTCAACAAGGACTTGTTGTGAGGTTCCATAAAATTCTCTTACCACTATGGTCAAAGGGTGTAAATTATCATGTAAATATCCCAAATGTGTAAGTAATTCCATGGTGAAAACATTCTAATTAAAATAATTATAAATAATAAAACTATGTATAGGATAATGATCAAAGTATGTATGAATGAATAAATAATTAATATTTGAGCAGCCATCCACAAGCTCACTATCATCAAATGTAATAAAATGTCCTTCAATCATGAGAGGTATATTATGTGTATAAGTTCCAATAATCCATATAATGGATGCCCATAATATGATGGAAGAGGATGTGCATTATATGTCATTTATACTCTTGGTTCCTGGTCTTACAAAGGGTTGTTAAATATTTTTTAATTCTGGTGATCAATAGATTGTGAACTTGATTCCTTTAGAAGATCATCAAATTTAATTTTTTAGTCATTAATAAGGCCTTGGATCTTATGATTCAATCTAAAAAATATGTTTTAAAAATTCTTAGGACCCTTTTGATAATCAAAATAGGCATTTTCATCATATCCTTGGGGTAGAGGTCAACTAATATCAACCTCTATAGAATGAGGGAGAGATATGAGGTGACACTCCATAAGATTTAGAATTAATGAAGATGGAGACTCAATAAACAATAAAAATTATCTCCTTGGTGAATTATATAAGACAAGTTTTTTTATTTTTTTGTGAGACTACATTAGTCATATTAGTTGTTTCATTTTTAGGTTTTGTAGGTTTAAACTTATACTTGGTTTGATAGTGAAATTGATATTGGATGTAGTTGGGCTATTTGCTACATATTTAAGTTTATTCAATGACATAAGTTTCATTTCATGATTGTGAACAATATGGAATAAGTCATCAAAATAATTGAATTTGTTTAAAATAATGGACTCATGTAATGGGAAATAAAAATATGCTTAAAGATATCTTTAAACTCTTTATCTACCATTGGATTAGTAGTTTTATCCAACATTATCTTGTACCTTGAGACATATTCTTTGATAGGTTATGTTATCTACTCAAAACTACACCCTTGTGAATGTTGTTCAAGCCTTCATAATTTGAAGTAAAATAGAGATAATCCTAAGGTATGGGTGGCCTACATGTGGATTGAATCTCTATAATATAAGGGCTATCTCCCTTTGATGTATCAGTTAGACTCTCTACACTACCTGACTAGTTTGCAAGGGAAAAGAGAGGAAGATAACATGAAATAAAATCTACCTAAGGCGGTGATAAAACCAAAATGTGTTCTTCACCTATTTAATATGCACTAAGATGCTAAATTATGACATGAAATTGATTGAACTACTCAAATAAAGGATCTCCAAACATCATTGTTTTATGTAGAGGCTATTTAGCTTGATACATGATCTAAGTAGCCAATCAATATGTCTCTCAAGGACACTAATGAAGGATTACACTTGCTATACATACTATTATATTAAATAACACTATGTAAATTATAAGGATGATTAAACTCCTGAAAATAGGTAAGTAGGAATGGAAAAATGCAAGGAAACATTCACTATCACTAACATTCATATACAAACCATAAACATACACTAATAAAAAGCATTTAGGAGGCCAAAATTTAGTCTTATTCAATTCATAGAACCAAGTTCAAGTGTATTAATGAGTATGTATTTTCCACAAATTAGGTTAAGGATCCATACAAACTCTAAAAATAGGCATATTTAAATAGAAAGTGAGAAATGAGAGAGAGATAGGGGCAAAAGCCCAAAAACTAGGGATTATTCATCCACCTAATAATCCTCTAATTCCTATGTAGTACATTTTTAACTCTTTTTTCATCTTGGAAAATGGCATAGAGGTAGATATGATCTAGTTTGTAATTCTTTAATAATTCCTAGGCTTGTTTCTTTGGGTTTAAACCATTTATGTTCCTATAATATTGCTTTCATGCACATATATTCTTGATGAAGTCTCCTTATTTAAAATAAGTCTTCATGTCTTGATAAATTCTTCAACCAAATTCATTGAATACTTATCCTCATCCATTTATGAGGTGTCTCCACCTTTGTAGGGATGTTATAAGTCTTTTAATCTATCTTTGACTTTGTCTCCCTAACTTGGCATAAGAGAGGGAGAAGGTCTCTTCAAGGTTGTTGATAATCCTTCAACCAAGTGAATCATTATTGAAACCAATATTGAAATTTTCCTACTTTAATTGGTATGTGATAAAGTTAGAAACATTAATAAACCTTTTTGAATAGCTTTTATTCATTTTTTTGGTGGTTTCATCACTTGAACTCGTCCTTTAACAATATGGCATAAAAAGGAGAAAAAATAGTTTTACTTTCAAGAAATAAATTTGTATACATGGATGACCTCTCAAAATGACATCATAATTTAAAAAAGACAATTGGATCCATCAAACACTTGAAAATACTTGGTTTTGTACATTTAGCTTATTTTTCTCCCTATTCCTTATATCCCTAAATATAGGTAAAACTCATTTTGTGGAATAATGTATGGATTTTAATACATAAATAATCACACATGTGAGCACATAGTATCCCCTTACATCTCCATTCCATGTTTTACGACCTAAATTTGAGTGGAAGTACACTTTTTAGCTCATTTTCCTCTATCTAATTAGGTATGATTAGGCCTCCTTGCTTAGAAACTAATATTTTCCTCTAGACTTATCCCACATATGTGAAACTACCAATAATAATCTATTAAATTTATCTACCATATCACAAACCTCCATACTAAATTTTAGGTCTTCAGAGAGAGTGGAAGTGTGAGAACCATGAAATGGTCTTAAAACCTGTCTCTTTTAAGCATATTTAAGACTACCTTAAAAAATTAGGTTTGTTTCATCACTTATAGGATGTACTATATGTATTTTTGGGATTTAATAGGTGAATAACATCCCAAATGACATATTTTAACAATTTTAAAGTGTTTAACTATTCAAAATCTTGTAAACACCAAAAATCCTTGTAAAATATGGCAATTAATACAATTCACATAGTTATAGGTATAAATGTAGTACATGGTAAGGATATAATTGGATTATATAAATTTTTTAAGGATTTTATAGGATATAACCATTTCATATCATGTGTTTTGGAGACCAATCTTCCACATTGGGCTCTTACTAGGGTTTTAGGAGGGTTTAAACTAATTTTGGTTCATAAAGATTATTCATAAACCCTAGGCCCATAATCCATAAAAAAATGCCAAAAATATCAATTATATAACCCTAATAAACATTCCCTATGATATTATGTCTCCATGCATCTTATTTTTACAAATCTAAGTTCTATAAGTTGCTCTTTGGTTCTTAACTAGGCCACTAGAGAGGGGTTTATACTCTTAGGCATTGTTCATATAGGTTGAAGGAATAAACTAACAAAAAATTGTATAATTTTATAATGTAGGGACATTATTATAGTATTTTAAATTATTTTTCTCTCGTGATAGGGTCATGGTCTCACCAATCAAGAGAAGAGTAGTCTTTAGATAACAATCGTGCATGAAAGCAGCTCAAATAGGTGTTAAAGGCAAAATTGGCACTTTTCTTACTTTCCCATACCTTTGGTTGGAATTTTAGGGTGTATTAAAACATTATAAACTTTCCATATTTCTCATATATTCATTTCACTTTAATTGTACCATCCTCTCCATGACTGTTCATATAGGTCTATGTTCTTGGAATTAGGCTCCACAAGCCAAAATAGACTTGTAGGTTTGATATCCTTTCTCAGTAACTGTAAGGAATATATATAGGTTGTATTACCATTATGAAATAGTTATAATGTGAGTTACTTCCCTCCACATACCTATATATCTTTCAAAAAAATCATCTCTTTCCTTTAGGTAGTTAGGCCTATAGGTGGTGGACTAGTTGTGTGTGCAAGGTATGAACTTTGTCTTGACCAGTCTCTTTGGTTATTTTTCATGTTTACATTTGATATTAATTGTTATATAACTCTTATTTTTACTCAAAATATAATCTCTTATACAAATATTGGATCCTCTCTTATCACAGTCCACACTAAAGCCATCTTGGTTGTAGGTGTGTGTTTAGTGTCTTGATTTATCTTTTAGAGTAGAAACTTATAAAAAAATATTAAAATTTTATATCTATAGAGTGAAATAAAACCTATTTCATATACTGTATGCATTCATTTAATTAATAGTAACAAACCTTTCAATCAATTCTACACACATGCCTATCTTTTAAAGGGATGCATGTGGCTACAAGCTAAGAGCTCCCTTTTATTCATCATTCAAAGAGTATGAAACCTATATAGTCATATATAAGATATTAATTTAAATTTTTAATAAACTTAAAAACTTTTATCAGACCATGATCCTATGATAAAGTCACTTGAATCACCTACCAAACTATGTATAATCAATAGTTACTCATACAAAGACATAGATGTAGGCTTCAAGACACCTATGACTAATAATTCTACCTATATGTACCTTGTTCACTATTTTGAGATGTTATTATGACCAAGAATTTAAATTTATACTGAAATCCAATTTTGAAAATTTTAGGCCTACAGGTGTGTGTTGAAGAAAGTCTCTCACATACTTCACTACTTATCTAACACCACAAGTGTGTTCTCCTTCATGCCCCTTATGACAAGCCTATAGGATAAAATAAGTTCTTATTTGGGAATAAGAGGATAAATAAAATGTTACTTTTAATGGTAAAAACATAAAATAAACTTTTTTAACATGTTTATTCATTTTCCTAACCTCTAATAGATTATATGCACTATATTTTCTCTTTTCAAGTTTTAAAGTAGTTATAGCTACTTAAGCAATCTTGTAGACAATCATTGGAAGATATTGACTAAGTTTTTAAATTTATTTAAGTGTAGATAGTCTATATTATTTTTATTATATCTATTTAAAAATATTAAATACCTCAGTCCACACCTATATTCATACCAAAACTCAGTTTTCATGTGAAAACTTTTATCTCCCTTCCATGCACTTACATACTCCTCTAGGTCTACCTTGATTGTATTTGTCTTGATTATAGGTGATTTATTATGGTCACCTACCATATTAGATATATTTTATCAACCTATATATTATAAGTAATTATTCTTCCTCGTGTTAAACTTTTTTCCTAATACCCTCATACATATCAATGGATTTCAACAACCTTCTTGGTATTGGCATGGTATACAATCCACTTCCAACACCTATATTTCTCATGACTAATTATCTTTAACTTTCATCACAATTTTTTTATTGAAATTTGAGTGACCTAACCAATGCTATAAGATAAATCATATTCCTGAACTTCTATATAGATCCTTCACTATATAATGACCTTCTTCCTCATATTTGACAAGCTTGTAGGGTTGTGTCATTGAGATATCTTGACTATATTCTAAGCAAGTTTAGGGTCTCAATATAAAAGACTGATCAAAACATAACTTTTGTCAAAGTATTAAAATTTTTATACCCTTAATAGACCCTATGAAACTTTAACAAAACCCTACACCTTCATAAGATACATTTTCTCTCTCATATACATAATACATGGTTGTAAGTGTGAGTTGAGAGCCTCTTAAGTATTAGGATTTGAATCTTGGACTTATTGATATGAGATTATTATCACTTGATATAAAATTTAAATTCATGTGCACTCCAATCAAATATAACCCTCAACAAGATTATTAGCATTTCCACTATTTTCATGTTCATGATAAACAACCCTCACCTCAAACCCACTTGTTGGTTATCCTTGGGTGTCTTGAGCACTTTTATTTGATATCACACCTTATATTATTGAATTAAACCTATAAAAATTATATATCAATGAACTATCCTTATAGTCTAAGTTTTTCCAATTTAAAACTTTATCCACATTTACATAATTTCACACTATATGTAAACCTAAACATCTACAGACCTGTAGGTCTACATTCCTCATGGTCTAGGCATTTTTATGGTACAAGTTTGGTCTCTTGAACTTGATAATACCTTTATATTTGATCATTTAATTCCTTATGAGATAAGTACTTTGATTTAATCTTTCTAATGAAATACAAAATCTCCTCAACTCACTAATATGCAAGTATACCTCATAACACAATCCATGGATTTAATACTAAAATGCCACTTAGAGAGGTTGGAATGGATTGTAAATATGATTGAGTGACCTTGAATGGATTGGGATGATGGTGAAATAAATTCAATAGTATTTATATGCATTTAACATAATGTACCCAATATCCCCTCTTTCTTTAGGTAAATGGGGACCCACTTTTTTGGATTATAGTAATCTCAAATGGAAAAGTTCTGGGATAAAAGTCTTAAAGGGTAGGTCCCAGCCATTTTATTTTAGAAATATTATTTTAAGGATATTGGTATAGTGAAATGTTGCACAAAAATAATGTATAAAATGTTTCATCTCTCCTCATCCAAATGGCGTAATTGAAACACTTTTAGGCTATGGGTGAGCCTAATAATGAGGTGAATCTCTAGATAGGGATAGCTCCCTTTATGTACCACTTTATATCACTACTAAAACTAAAATTTAGGGGGGAGAAGGAAGAGAGATAACAAAAAAAATATATCTTAATGGAGGTTATACATTAAATATATTGATGAATTCCAACCAACTGCATGTTACACATGAAACCAAGAAACTAACTAAACATACACTTCTTCAATCTACATCTTCTCATATCAATGTTACATTATGAGGTTATGGATGAATGTTTAGGATATGAAGACTATAAAATAGGCCTTGAATGGAACTAGTGAATATACTAAATCCCTCAACTTTGACACTTCCTAAAAAACTTCACATGCCATGCAAGAAAACCTTTCCAAGTATGAATATGATGAAAGAATGAGACAATATGCTAAGGAATCCATATAATTCACTAAAAAATATCCAAAATTCAACTAAAATAACTATGAATAGTCATGAATAGGTAAAAATAATTAGCATTATTTATAAAATGGTATGAAAGTGATCAAGGATTTGAAATACTCAGGTGGAACTTAAGTGACAATGGCCAAAATGGCTAGTTCTTATAGAACTTGAGAGAGAGAAGAGAAGAGAGAAATCCAAGGGTCACATGGATTTTTTTTGAGATAATAAAATAAGTTAATTATGCATTATAATAGGATTTTTGATGAACCATTCAAGTTCAAGAAGCACAAGTGTCCATCCAAGTCATAAAACTCATGAAAAGTGGCATGAAACTCCTCATTCTAGCTCAAAAAATTTCCTTCATGATTTAGACCTATTTTAACGTCAAAAAACTAATTAGGGATAGGTATAATGATTTTAATGAAGGTTAATTATTTTATACATTCCTTTTCATGCATTATTTTTAGTCCTAGTCATCTAGAATCATATAGGAGTGAGTCATCATCATTTGCAGTCCAAAATACTCCTCCTTCATGTACCCTATACACTTGGCCTCTATAAAGGCATTATTTTTCCATGAAAATATATGTGAGGGAGTGTATGAAAATTTTAAATGCCTTTTATGGCCTTATAATCATCATCGACACCTTAAAAGGCTCACACTTGAAGTTTTCCACCATTCTTACTAGCTTGGTCACTATCCCAGTTTTGACTAGCTAAGACAAAGTTGTTTGTTTGAACACTTAGAATTTTTTATAAAGAATTAAATTTATATTATGGTTCATAAAAAGTTATAATATTACTCATAAATTTGGTTTCATCTCTTGCAACCTCCTAAAACCTACATAATGCAAAAAGTAGTTAGAAAAACCTTATTTTACACCCCATCCATACAAGTATATAGAACTAAAAAGGGTGGGGAGGATCCTAAGAGAGTCCTCTATAATTTTAAATCATCATCTTGATTAAACTGGTCCATATAATATCTTTCAAGATTCATCTTCCCAATCGGTCCACTAATAAGGGTTTACAAGGGTTTTAGCTTGTTTTGAAACTTAAGGTTTGTTCATAAAGTTATGAGATCAGATTTGTATAAAAATTCCATAAACATGTTATTAAATACCCATAATATCCTCCCTAAACTCCTTTGGCTTCCATTAAAATCCTCCAAGAAGATATAAACCTCCAAAGTTGCTCCATCGAATTTGATTATCCACTTTATATAGGTCTAATGTAGTTTTGAGCTCAAAATGAAGTTATTCATGATTATTATAAATATTGAGAGATTTAACACAAATTTTACTCCCATATAATCATTATTAAATAGTATATTAATCATATTTCATGATATAATTGTAAATGGTTCTCCATTTGGCTTTAGGTCTAAGTATGCTCAATAGGCTTGCCTGCAACTTAAAGCCAAAAATGACTTTCTTGATGGATTACCTAGATTAAAATATATAATAAAAATATATAATGATCCCAAAAACATTATGAAATAAGTTATAAAACCCTTCTACATCTATAAATTAAAATTACCTTTCATTTGGGCACTAGGCCAAAACCTTGCCTAGTAGGGTAACTGTAACCCTAGAGTTCTAGGACACTTGGTTGATATTATTCCTTATGTAATTTATTCCCCAGTCTTGTGTGTGTGTGTGTGTGTGTGTGTGTGTGTGTGTGTGTGTGTGTGTGTGTGTGTGTGTGTGTGTGTGTGTGTGTGTTTTAAAATACATACACCTTCTTCTTATTTTAAAATAACCTCTAGTTCACCTATTTTCCTTCATCCTCACAAGACTCTAGGTTTAAGTAGAAAGGGAAGTGCCTTCTATTTGAGACAAAATAGATGGTACTTCCCTTATTTAATCATTAAAAATGAATGTTTTATGATATCATAAAATAAAAATATATATATTATATACCAAATATTTTCCCTTGATAAGGTCATTTTCCCCCTTAAATTTTCAAATTCCAAGACTAAATATGTAGAAGACAAACAATGTATATAATAGTCATAAGTTAACTGTGTATTGCCTTTAAAAAACCCTTTCTCTACTCAAAATACATCATGATAGTTTCATGAGGATTTTTTAAATTATATTAATGTGTTATAACCTTCATTAATCCCTTTAACCTATCACATTTCTTCATATGCTCCACGTTATCCTAGACTGTAAACACAATTTTGACTATGTTGATTACTTTTTAACCAAAGGATGATCCCTATAGGTGTTTTTAGATCATTTGGGATTTTTTAATGATATTTTAATATATTAATTGAATAAATAATTTGATTTATCAATTATTTTAGATTTGTGCATTCATTTTTGGACCAATTCGCATCAAGAATCTTAGCTTTCTTGCTCTCTACCCCTCATAGACAACTAAAGTTAACTATGTGAGGGCCTGTAGGTATAAATTCCACTTAAAAAAGGATTCATAACACTTTGAGTTAATATAAAGTGTTTTAAATCATCTCATATTAACCAAAAAATTATGTCTATTTCATAATTCAAACGTTTCCATAGATGATGTAGAGATCACAGTCTATTGTAGGTACACATTTTGTGATTAGGCACCTTGTAGGTGTGTATAGAAGATAAAACACACTATATCATCTCCTTATAATGATATTTTAGATAATATACATAAATTGAACCATTTGTTACCACTATCATATATTATCATGGTATGGCTTTCTAACATTAGGTGTGAGGGCTCTTTTGGATCAAAATCCTGTAGATGATTTTGAATGAGTTTTGTGCATAAGTTAGCAAATTTAGGCTGTCAAAATTATACCCTCCATTAAATTCCTTCCAAATTTTATATGGATATTTACTAGTGTGGATAATACAAAACATAACCATTTATAATCTTCAAAACTTATTTTAACCCCATAATATGACCTTAATACAAATGCTCAGGTGCTCTATTTTCACTTTTTAGGAACTAGGATCCTATATTTGTAGTCATTATCTTAGATCAAGGTTTTAACCTCATTTGTTTAACCTATACTTTTAAATAAGGTATACCATTATTTACATAACACATAAATATTTCAAATAGGATTCCATTTTTTACTACAACACCTCAAGATGGCTCTTTAACTTCCTATTTTATCACCTATAGGTGTTCATTTGATAGTGCAAGTAGAGAATGGTCTTATGAAAAATGTGCATGATTTATAGGTTTCAATGTAATCTACATATTTTTAAAAAATTTAAAAGGAATTTTCCTCACTCTCACAAACTTTCCTAGCTTAGACACTTCCTTTCAATATGCTTAGTTTCTATGAGGGCACCTATAGGTGTAGATTTTTAGTGTATACATGTAGTGGGTTAAATATAGATAATATGCATCACTTTGGACCTATTTTGAGTTTTATATCCATCTAAAAACTTCAAATACATTATTCACACATCCAAGATCTTGGAACCAGTACTAAAGCTCTTGTTATACCATGACATCATCAATGAAGGCTCTTATAGGTACATAAGAGTGGTATGTAGGCAGTGAGTGTAGAATGGAGCAACAAAGGTGGATGAATGGTCTTAAGAACAACCAAAACTCAATTTAAAACATTCAAATTAATAATTTACATCAAGGAGATCTTAAGACCAATTCCAAAACATCCCTTTCAATGTCAAAAGCACCTATAAACATATGAAATAAACTAAGAAGGTATAACTAGTGATTGGTTAGTGTGGGGAATGAGATTATAACTAATATTATATCTTCCTTAATAACCAAATGAAATATCCTCATCTCTTGATGACTTATATAGCTAACACACCTTGATTACCATTCCATGAACAAGTTAGACAATCTCTAAACATGTGACAATAAGTGAAATTAAGCATGGATTTGATTATGAGGGATGGTAAGACTACAAGCTACCCAAAACATGATGTTTTTAGAAACTAATTATGAAGGGAGGTGATAAATATGACATGGATACATTGAAATACAACATATTTTATTAACATGAAATCCCTTGTATGGAATTTAACCTTCTATAAGTGAAAAATTGATTAAGAATACACATGGTGGTACCTTCTTATCACATGTGACAAATTTACACATAAAAACACCTTGAAAGATGAAACTAAGCATGAAGATAATCTGATAAGATATCCAAAATCCTCTAGAGTCAACATCATTAAATTTTTTGTATGAACTTGCCCAAAATGGAGTAAAACCTATAGGGTTCATGAAATAAAAAGCAAAAAAACATAGTCAACTTCATGAGGATGGTTCATAAAGAAAAGGAAACCATTTTTTGACATATTATAATATAAATTAATTTATTTGAGTGTATTAACACATTCTAAAATCATTTTTCCTAAAACCTCTTCAACTATCCATACTAATCACAAACCTGTTGGTCACTTTTGTATGTCTATAAAGGCAAAGAAGGAGCAGAATGGTTTTGGATAAAAATTGAGTTTATAGATCATTTAAATCATTTATATTAGTGTGAATAAAATTAATATTATTTTCATGACCTTACCCCATGTGTCACACTTCCCCATGGGCTATACAAGTGCCAAACTCACCTTTATTAGTTAGTTTCTTGAATTTTAGTAAGATAAACTAAAATATTTTTAATAAAATAACATTAATTATAGTTAATCTGACCTATTTGAGGATTTTAAGGAAAATAGGACCCTTGGATAACTTGGGGACATGCCACTTGCATTTATGACCCCTAAAATCCTTCTAAATGACTCAAAATGATAAATTAACAAATATGACTAAGACCAAAGATATGATGACTTTAAATGACATAAAATAACATATAATATACCCCATGAAAATATATTATACCACTATAACATATAAAATCCAAGTTTTTACCTGTAATAAGGACCTTAGTTTGACCTACAAGGTCAAATTTGGTCAACAAACTGGTGACTCATAGGGGTAGTATATTTGCTATACTAACTAGACTAGTAGTGTTATCACTCCATTGGGCTTAAGGATTCATCTTAAATATAAGAAACCACAAGATTAATTTGACAAAAATCTTTGATCAAGACAAGACCAATGACTACCTCAACCACATAAAGCAAAATACACACACAAAGTAAAAGAAAACACACATGGGCTTCATGAGAACTTATGGAAAACACACACAAAACTAAAATAAACTAACTGAAACACTAACTAATCTAAGATTAGAAATTCCTCCTACATCAAATGGGAAGTTTGAAGCCTTCCTTGTTTCATGATATGAAGGATTTAGTAAGACATGTAGCCTTTTATGCCTCCATCTTTTTCATGGTGTTTGTCAAATACATTGGAATGATATTCAATGAGAAACAAACAACTTTAAATATACTAGCTATGGAATTGAGTTATTATTGCATCCAAATAGCCTTAACCTTCTTATATGGATCCTCAATTAAAACCTCCTTGATTTCCATGGTGCTCTCATTAAGATTGGGTTTCTTCTCAACTACAAGTTCTTCTAGCTCATCAAGGAGATTTACATACTCTACCCAATCTTGGTCATCATCCTCCATATAATACTCTTTCTTCATCTTGTTATGTATTTATCCCTCAACTTGGAAAATATCTTCAATCTCTTGAAAGACCTTCATTTATAGTTTCTAATCATCTTTGTCTTCTTTATCATTTGGAACCACTACCTCTTTAATCCTCTCTTCTTGATGTATGATGTCATCAAGATGGTGTTCTTAAATATCCAATGCATCTAAGGGTGATTCAAAATTAGGCTAAGGTATTGGATCATCTTCAATAACAAGTTCAACCTTGGTCTCAAGAGATTCTTCTAGGACTACCACTTCTTTGGGGATGACTTGAAATTTTTCTCCATCCTTAATAACACATTCATCTTCATGTTGGAGGTGATCATAGAAATTTTTTTGATTAGATGTAGAATATTTTTAAATGGCTAAAATATCTTCCATCTCCTTCTCCTTCATGGTGATTCTAAAATTAGCCATCTTTAAATCATGTAATTTAGCCCAATGAGGCTACTAAGGAGGTACACTTTCTTAAAGAAAGAGTTTTGTGTTTTTGTCAACAAAAAATTCCTCTTTAGGTTCCCATACCATAAGTACATCAAGGTAAAGGGTGATGGGGTGAGGACAAGATGAAATATTTTGTAGAGGTGGCACATAGAACTCAAAATCATATTGAGAGTGAAGTGTAGGGGATTTTATTGGAAGCTCTTGAGGAAGGGGATGTAGACCTTGGGCTAAAATATTTTGGTTTTCTTTACTCCATTAGAAAATGACTTCATTGACATCTAATTTATCTTGAATATTCTATTGAGGTTAGATGGGGTATGTTTAGCCATATGATTTTATTTTGGTTTTAAACCTTCCATCACACCTTTACTCAACAATTTCATCCTTGGCTCTAACTCTTAAATTTTCATAGCTAGGTTCTCTTGGAAAAGTTTGTCTTGAAGTTCATATAAATCTTCATGAGGATGAGGGGTACAAAAGGGCTGACATGGGACACTAGAATCTTCTTGAGGAAGGGTGGGGGGGAATTTCATAAGATCAACTTATTTTTCAACTTCACACTCTTTATCAAAGCCTTTATCCTCTCTCTTTCCCCATGACTCCACTATCTCATTCTAGCATAGGATGATAAGATTAGGAGTCCTTTTTTAGGTAGTGATGCACTTTTATGAGTGGATGAAGTATTAAAAAAACTTGGAATCTCCTTAGGCGTGGATTCTCCACATTATCTCTGGCTTGGAATATCATGTATAAAGGTCACTTCTTGAGGTGGGGATGTAATTAAAGAGGGAAATAAGGGATTATATTCCACTTCTTTTTATAATGACCTAGACTAATGCATATGCATATTATCTAAGCCAATCTTAATATCAAGATTAGCTTACAAAATAAGGTTTCTATTTTCAACTCTCTCTTCCAATTGATTGGGAAAAGGATGACTTTTATAATCTTAATTGGGTTCATGAGTAGGAACCATGTATGAATGATATCAATCTTATGGAAGTTTAAATGAAGGATAAGTTGCATTTTCCTCTAAATAAGAGACTAGGTGACTCACATGTACCATCTAACTTATGATCCTTTGCCAATTGACTCTCTCAATAGGTGTCCACTCTCTTTTGACTAGATTCAATGCATCTCTCACTTGATGAATGAAATGACTAGAAACATCTTGACCATGTCCCTTTAGTCTATCAATATGTAACATATAATTCTCATACCCCAAAAGTGTTTTTTTAAAGTGGAAATGGTTTGAGTTGAGAATTAGTTAGGTTGACTACAAAAGAAAGATACTAAGGAGGGTAGCTATAGGACCGATACAACTCCTGACAAGGATAGATATAGTTTTGATAAGGATCATGATGGGGTTGACAATGGTCATAGAAATACTAGTAAGAATCACACCAAGGATGATAGGAATCATATAAAGGTTGATTAGGAATGCCATAAGATAGAAATACCTCACCAACTTATATAAAACAAAACTAAAAACCAAAATAAGCCATAAAACTCATTGGGAAGTAATAACACAAATAAAAATTACCAACAATATTCAAAAGGAAAACCTTAGATACATGACCAAATGATATAATTTAGAGTCACCAGTGATGTGTTGATAGGTGCATCCAAAGGTTGATTGTTGAAAGACAACACCAAAAATCTTTTTAGCTCTTGGACTAAAAGTCCCACTAGGTGTGACAAAATTGTTATCACTTAGATTTACACCCTTTTAGGATATGTATTATCTTTACTGATATAAGTAGCATAATTGAAACACTTTTAGGTTATGGGTTAGCCTAAGGATGAGGTGAATCTTTAGATAGGGATAGCTACCTTTATGTACCAATTTGGATAACTAATACACCTAAAATTTTAGGGAGTAAAGGGAGAGATAAAACTTTAAAAAAACTATCCTACAGGTGGTGATATACCAAATATATTTATGACTTCTAACTAGATGCATGTTACACATGAAACCAAGAAACTAACCAAACATACACTTCTCTAATTTACATCTTCTCACATCAATGTTACATTATGAGGTTATGGATGAATGTTTAGGATAAAAGGAATAGATAAGAGGCCTTGAATGGCACTATTGAATATAATAACTCACTTAACTTTGACACTTCCAAAAACATTTCACATTCCCTGTAAGAAAAGCTTTCCAACTATAAATAGGATGAAAGAATGAGACAACATTTTAAGAAATCCATAGTCTTCACTAAGCAAGATACAAAGTTGAAGTAAAAAACAATATGAAAAATCAAAAAGAGGTAAAAATAATAATTATTATTGATCAAATTGAATTCAAATGAGTATGACTTCTCCATACTCAAGTGGAACATAAGTTACAATGGTGAAAATGGATAGTTCTTATAGAACTTGAGAGAGAGAGGAGAAGAGAGAAGTTAAAGGGCCATTAGGACACTTGTAAATTTGATAAAATAAGTTAATTTTGAATTATAAGAGTATTTTTTATAAACCATGTAATTTTAGGAAGAATAAGTGTCTATAAAAATTATAAAACTCATTAAAAGTGGCATGAAACTCCTCATTCTAGCTCAGAAAATTGCCTTCATGATTTGGACCTATTTTAACATCCCAAAACTGATTAGGGATAATTATTATGATTATAATGAATGGTAAATATTCAATACATGACTCTCCATTCATTTTTTTAGGCTTGGTAGTTTGGAATCATCTAGGAATGAGGCATCATCATCTAGAGTCCAAAAAACTCCTCTTTCATGCATCTTAGACAATTGGCCTCCAAAAAGGCATAATTTTTACATTAAAATATGTGAGATGGAGTGTATGACATATTTTTATACCTAAATTTCCTTATAATCATAAATTACACCTTAAAATTCTCACACTTGAAGTTTTCCACCCTTCTCACTAGCTTGGTCACTATGCCAGTTTTGACTGGTTGAGATGAACCTATTTGTTTTAACACTTAGGATTTTTTATAAAGATTAAAATGGACATTATTGGTTATCCAAATTTCTAATATTCATCTTAAAGTTTTTTTCATCACTTATAACCTCCTAAAACCTACATAATGCATAAACTCATAATAAAAATCCTATTTTACACCCATACGTACAAGTCCATATAGATAAAAAGGGTGGGGATGATATTGAGAGAGTATGATAAAATTTAAAATCATAATATTGGTCAAAATATTCCATTAAAGTAGCTTTATATATTCATCTTCCCAATTAGGTCATTAGCAAGGGTTTGCAAGGGTTTTAGCCTATTTTGACTCTTAAAGTTTGTTCATAAAGTTCTAACATTGGAATTGTAGAAAAAATACACAAAAATGTTATTTAACACCCATAATAACCTCCCCAAACTCATTTGGATTCCATTAAAATCCTCTAAGAAGATATGTACCTCCAAAGTTGCTCCATCAAATTTGATTCTCCATTTTGAATAAGTCTAATGTATTTCTAAGATAAAAATGAAGTTATTCATGATTATTATAAAGAGTGAGAGATTAGACACACATAGTATGACCATATAATCATTATACATTAGGATAGTAAGCATATTCATGCTATAAGTGTAAATGGTTCTCCATTTTGCTTTAGGTCTAAGTATGCTCAATAGGCCTGCTTACAACTTAAGGCCCAAAATGACATTCTTTATGGATTCCCTACATTAAAATAGATCCTACACATCTATAATGATCCAAAAATATTATTTAATAAGTTATAATACCCTTATACATCTAGAAATGAAAATGACCTTTCATTTGGGCACTAAGCCGAAACCCTACCTAATAGGTTGATTATAATCCTAGAGTTATAAGACACTTGTGTGAGGGATATCTAGAACATAAATGCTTTGATACCACTTGTCAGGATCCAACTCCTCAATAAGAGTATATATGATTACCCATTATAAGCAACTAAACACAAAATTATACCAGAATGAACAAGTAACTAGAATTCACAAATAACACAGAATATGAGAGACAATACACAATCTTGTATTAATACTCATGCCAAAAGGAAATACAATGAAGATGCCAAAATCTTTCGCACCTCTCAAATTTATAGATCTCTTTCCCTCAAGAGTTCACTCTCCTACCAAAAATGGTCACAACAAACAAATCAAACACAGAGCTATTGTTCACCTCCAACCAGTTAGTAACAACACTGCCAATACCAAGCACTCAAAAGTACTTCAAGCAGATCTCCCATGAACATGCAAAAACCTGTAACTCAAATGATCTTACTTACCATGTAGAACTTATTCTTGATCTTGCAACAACCTGTATATCACCTTATTCTTACAATTGGAAGGATCTACCTTGCCTTCCTCTTCTTGCTCTCATTACAATACATGCCAATGGGTCTATAAATAGATCCCATACTAAACAATAAATTAGACTTCTAATTTACAATAATTAGACACAGAGCTCAAGACTCAAAATAGTCTTTACATGCAAACAACTAGTTCAATAAACTAACTGTTCATGTAATGAATAGTTCTAGAACCGTGCAGGCGACTGACGTCAATCCCTATCTGCCTAGAGGTGACCGACGTCGGCTGACACCTGACCGATGTCAGTTGCCTTCCTATCCACCACTGACCAATGTCAGTCGGCCTAACTAACGCCAGTGACTATGACACTCAACAACTCCTCCATGTCTGCATATAGTGAAGCTTTTAGCTCTACAACCTAACAATCTCCCACTTGGAGATAAATAGCTACACCTGTACCTATACCTATACATCATCTAGTTTGTTCCCTGGCTTTGTATCCCTCTTCAAGATCACTCTTGAAGACCAACCACCACAAATCCTATGGTTCACCTCCTATCATCCAAATCACCTTGCCACATCCGATTCTACAAACCCATGTAGAGAAGTGCTTGACCCTGCATAGCATGTATACCTATTGTTGGTCCCTCTCAGATACCTAAAAATCCACTGAATTGCCCTCTAGTGCTTCTTTCCCAGATTGGCTCCAAACTTGTTGACAACTCCCACTTCTTGGGAAATCTCAAGTTTAGTACACATGTACTCAACCTCATCATGTGAATGAAGACACTGTTCATAGAACTATCCAACCATCAACATGCTAACCGGTTTCACATAATCATCTAGAGACAAAATCAACTTGTGACCTTCCATGTCTCTTGAACACACTCATGCCAAAGAATCTTGCTACTCCCAGATTCCTCATGACACATCTCTAAACTAACTTACCTTTAGTTCAGTAACTCCCTACATATGTGACCCTACAACAAGCACAACATATAGTAATAGGATAATGTAGCTAATATTATCTAACTTGGTAAAGAAAACACAATGGTTAAACCTCCATTATCCTGTAACTTACTCAAGACCATATACACTGGCCTTCCATCTCATGTGTCCATTCCTACTCTTCTTTATCTTAAAAATCCATTCATCTCTCAGTGCTTTCTTCCAGCTGGCAACTCTACCAAAAAACTCCCATTTGGTTCTTCTCCAAGGAATCACATTCCTCATCCATGCCAAGTTCCCACTATTTCCTAGATTCTACCTACTCTGCTTCTTTAATAACGTCCTAGTTCTTGACCATCAGTGAGCAACAAGTAGTGTAAAGAAGGGAAATGATGAATTTGAGGCTTACTTACCCTTTTAGTCCTACATATGGGCATTTGAGACTCCTCGACAACTTGCTATTTGCCCAAAATCCATCTCAGTGACTGATGTTGGTCACATCTCAGTCTACACCTGAGCAACGTCGGTTCCATGTGACTACCTCATTGACAACATCAGTTCCCCCTAACTGACGTTGGTGTTTACTTGTTTGGAGTCACTGATGTCGGGCTACACATAGCTGATGCCAGTCCCTATCTAGATGTCGACGTTAGTTTTCTAATCGACATCAGTCTCTGTGTTTTACTTGTGAGTGATGACTTCTACCTACAAGCCCCTTTTAGATCAAACCCTTTTCCATATCAACCTTGCTTTTCTCAGAATTCTTTAGCCCCTTGCACTAATCTCTATCTGTCATCTTCTCCTTGAAAACTAAGGTTTTTCTAGTTCTTGTCATGAACATCAGATTTCTCAAGAAACATCACTTTCTTCTTTTGCTTACAAAAATCTCGATCCATGCTTTTCAAATCTGAAAGCATCCCCTTTGACTCAAGAACATGCATCTCCTTCTTATTCATGTGACCAAGCCTATTAAGCCACATCTTCAAATCTACAACTGAAGTAGATAAACCAAAAGGAGAATTAGTAATACAAGTAGATAGATAAAGTGTACCTACTTTCTTACCTCTTACTAAAACAAGTGCACCCTTGGAAACTTTCCAAGAGTCCGTTGTGAGAGTTACTGTGTAACCCTCATCACCCAACTTTCCAACATATATCAAATTTTACTTTAGGATTGGGACATGCATGACCTCCTTCAACACCCATGTGTTGCCCATCTACATTTTCAGCTTCACTTTCCCTTTTCCAACCATTTGACAAGGCTTACCATCCCCTAAATAAATTTCTCCAAAGTCTCCCTGGATATATTCATGAAAAAATTCCCTATTTGGGGATGCATGGAAAGAGGCACCAGAATTTAAAACCCAAGATTCTACTTTATCCAAGGAACATACCAGAGTATCCTATGAAACAAACTCTATAACATCTACTTCTTCATGTCCTTCATGCTGATCTTTAACTAACCAACAATCTCTCTTTACATGCCCTTGCTTTCCACATTTCTAGTAGGTTATTCTGCCATACCTGGACTTGGATCTCCTGCCTATCTTTGACCTTGATCTCCCATGCTTGATCTTCTATCTTTGCCTTCCCCTACTTTCAACACTCAAAGCATTCCCTGATGATTCACCTATGCTTTTCTTGTGAATTTCTTCATTCAAGATTACACTCACAACATCATCCACTTTTAAGATTTTTGAAGTAGACACAGTATTACTAACTGCCATTACCAAACTCTCCCAACTTTTAGGTAATGATCATAAGATTAAGAGAGCCTTAATTTCATCATCAAAAACAATATTGACTAAATTTAACTAGTTTACCAAACCATGGAAATCACTAAGATGACTATGTATAGATCCACCTTCCAACATTTGCAAATTAAATAATTGCTTCATAAGAAATACCTTATTCAAAGCTGAGGGTTTTTCATATAAATTTTCCAAAGATTCCATCAACTCTACCATTGTCTTAGCCTAAGATAAGTTGGAAATCATAGACGATTCAAGGCTCAACCTTATAGATCCCAGAGCCTTTCGATCAAGAACCTTCCATTCTTCATCCTTCATATCCATGGGCCTGCATGCAACCCCACCCAATGGTAAGTACAAATCTGTCTAATATAGATAATCTTCTATCTACATCCTCCATAATTGATAGTTCTTTCCATTAAACTTCTCCATTCATAGCTTACTTTCTTCTGCCATTGCTATACTCCCACTTAAATAGAAACCCCTGTGAGTGACCTGTAATCAACAAACACTAACCAAATCTGATACAACATGTTAGTAACCTAGCCAAAAGCTTTGATACCAATTGTGAGGGATATCTAGAACATAAATGCTCTGATACCACTTGTCAGGATCTAACTCCTCAATAAGAGTATATATGATTACCTTGTATAAGCAACTAAACATGAAATTATACCAGAATAAACAAGTAACTAGAATTCACAAATAACACAGAATATGAGAGACAATACACAATCTTGTATTAATACTCATGCCAAAAGGAAATACAATGAAGATGCCAAACTCTTCCACACCTCTCAGATGTACACATCTCTTTCCCTCAAGAGTTCACTCTCCTACCAAAAATGGTCACAACAAACAACTCAAACACAGAGCTGTTGTTCACCTCCAACCAGTCAGTAACAACACTACCAATACCAAGCACTCAAAAGTACTTCAAGTAGATCTCCCATGAACTTGCAACAACCTGCAACTCAAATGATCTTACTTACCATGTAGAATTTCTTCCTGATCTTGCAACAACCTACAGATCACCCTATTCTTACAATTGGAAGGATCTACCTTGCCTTCCTCTTCTTGCTCTCATTAAAATACATGCCAATGGGTCTATAAATAGATCCCATAATAAACAATGACTTAGAATTCTAATTTACAATAATTAGACATGTAGCTCAAGACTTGAAATAGTCTTTACATGCAAACAACTGGTTTAACAAACTAACTGTTCGTGCAATGAACAGTTCTAGAACTACACAGGCGATCGACATCAGTCCCTGTCTACCAAGAGGTGACCAACATTGGCTGACTCTTGACTAATGTTGGTTGCCTTCCTATCCACCACTGACTGACGTTGGTCAGCCTAATCGACACTGGTGACTGTGACACTCAGTAACTCCTCCATGTTTGCATACAGTGAAGCTTTTAGCTCCACAACCTAACAACTTGGATGAGATTATTATTTATTTTCTCGATTACCTATGCTTGTATAGATGTTTTTTTAACTCCCTAAACCTTCCTATAATGTTAAAACAACCTCTATTTTACCTCTTTTCCTTCATTTTCATAAGACTACAGGTTTAAGCACAAAGGGAATCACCCTCTATCTGAGACAAAATAGAGTGTACTTCCCCTATTTAATCATTCAAACTAAATTTTTTATGAGATAATAAAATTATTAAGTATTATCTATACCAAATATTTTCCCTTTATAAATTCATTTTCCCCTTGACTTCTCAAATTCCAAGACTAAATATGTAGAAGACAGACTATGTATATGATAGTCATAAGCTGACCATGTATTTCCTTTGAAAAAACCTTTCCCTACTCAAAATGCATCATGATAGTTTCATGAGTATGTTTTAAAATCTATGACGGTTATCTAACCTCCATTCATCCCTTAAACCTCTCACATTTCTCCATATGCTCTTGCCTATCCTAGACTATATGCATAATTTTAACTATGTTTACCTACCGTTTTAGCTAAAAGATGACCCATATAGGTGTTTGTAGCTTAGTTGGACTATGATTATGATATGTAACAATCTTAATTAAATATATAATTTAATTTATCAATGGTTCTATAATTTTTCATTCATTTTTAGACTAATTCACATTCAAAAATCTTAGCTTTCTTGCTTTTTGCCCCTCACAATCAACTAAAGTTGACTGTGTGAGGGCCTGTAGGTATAAATTAAAATTAGAAAATGTTTCAAACACTTTAAGGTCATATGAGGGGTTTTAAATCATATCTTATTAACCAAAAATTTATTTCTATTTCATACTTCAAACCTTTCCATGGATGATGTAGAGATCACAGTCTGTTACAGGTACACATTTTGTTATTAGGCACCCCTGTAGGTGTGTACAAAAAGTAAAACACACTATACCATCCCCTTATCATAATATATTAGATAATATATGTCAATTGAACCATTTGTAACCACTTCAATATTTTATAATGTTTTTTATTTGTAACATTATGTGTGAGGGCTCTTTTGGATTAGAATCCTATAGATGACTCTGACTAAGTTTAGTGCATAAGTTGGCAACTTTAGGCTCTCAAACTTATACCCTCCATTAACTTCCCACCTTACATATTTTTCATGGATCTTATCTTGTGTGGAGAATATATAAAATAACCATTTTTAATATTTAAAAATTCTTGTAACCCTATCATATGACCTTGGTAGAAAGTCTTAGATGCCCTATTTTCACTCTTTAGAGACTAGGTTCCTATAGTTGTAGTCATTGTCTAAGATCAAGGTTTCACCCTCATTTGTTTATAATAGCCTTTTCAAGGTCTACCATGCTTTCCATAACACATAAATATTACAAATAGGATTCCATTTTTTGACACAACACCTCAATATGGCTCTTTAACTTCCTTTTTTATCACCTATAGGTGTTCATTTTGTAGTGCAGGTAGAGAATGGTCTTGTGAACAATGTGCATGATTTGTAGGTTTGAATGTAATATAGGCCTTTTCAAAAGTTTAAAAATGAATTATAATCACTCTCAAAACATCTCTTATCCTAGACAATTCATTTTAATAAGCTTAGTCTCTATTAGGGCACCTATAGGTTTAGATTTTTAGTTTATATAGGTAGTGGGTAAAATATAGAGAATATGAATTCCTTTAGACCTCTTGTGAGTTCTATATCCATCTCAAAACTTCAGATTCATTATTCACACGTCCAAAATCTTGGATCCACTACCAAATCTCCCATTATATCATGATGTCATCAATTAAGGTTCTTGTAGGTTCATATGAGCTTTATATAGGCAATGAGTGTAAAATGGAGCAATAAAGGTGGATGCATGGTTTTAATAACAAACCAAACTAAATGTAATACCTTTAAACTCATAATTTCCATCAAGGAGATCTTAATACCAGTTCTAAAACATCCCTTTCAATGTGAAAACCACCTTTAGACATATGGAACAAAGTAGGAAAGTATAACCAGTGATTGGTCAGTGTGGGGAATGAGCTTGTAACCAGTCTTGTATCTTCCTTAACAACCAAATTAACTCTCATTAGATCTTAATGACTTGGATAGATAAAAAACCTTGATTACCATTCCATGAACAAGTTAGATAATCTCTAAACATCTAATTTCAAGTGAAATTAAGCATGGAGTTAACTATGATGGATGAAAAGACTAAAAGCTACCCAAAACATGATGATATGAAACTAATAATGAAGGGAGGTGTTAAATATGAAATTAATCCATGTAAATAAACCATATATTATTCACATGAAAGACCCTATATGAAATTCAACCTTATATAAGTGGAAAATTGACTGAGACTACACACAGTGGTACCTTTCTACCACATGAGACAAATTTTCCCATAAAAACACCCTAAATAATCAAAATAATAATGGATATCATATTAGAAGATATCCAAAATTATTTGGATTCAACATTACCAACTAGTTTGTATGAACTTTCCCAAAATGGAGTAAAACCTATAGGGTGCATGAAATAGTAGGTAGAAAAACATAGTCAACTTCATAAGGATGGTTCATAAATTACAAGCCACCATTATTCAAAATATTATAATTTAAATGAAGGTATATAAGCTTAATACAACATACCAAAATAATTTTTCATAAGGCCTCATCAACTGTTCGTACTAATCACAAACCTATTAGTTACGTTTATATGTCTGGAAAGGTAAATAATGAGTAGAATAATTTTGGCTCAAAAATGGCACTTACAAAGAATTTAAATAATTTATATGAGTTTTAGAGAGATGAATAAGAAATACATGACCATAACCCATGTGGTACACTTCTCCATGAGTCGTACAAGTGCCAATCTCACCTTTTTTAATTAGTTTCTTGAATTTAAGTTAGATAACCTATAATATTCTTATTTAACTAACATTATTTACAATTAATCTAACCTATTAAATGATTTTAAGGAAAATATAACACCTAAATACCATGAGAACCATGCCACTTACATTTAAGACCCGTAAAAGCCTTATAAATGACACACAATGACAAATCAACTAATATGACTAAGACTAAGGCTAGGTTGAAATTAAATGACATAAAAAAACATATAATACACCCCATGAAAATATATTATACCCCATATAACATATAAAAATCCTTTTTTTTACCTATAGAGGCCCCAATTTGACGTACATGGTCAGATTTGGTCAACACTTACCCTTCAAAACTTTTGTCTCATGCCTTTCCTCTTTAGACCTACACTTCTAGACTTTTATCATGAGCGTTTTCCCTTTGAAATGAACCTTTAGGAATTTTTTCCAAAACCTTTTCTGTTAGGATTGTGGAGCTAAAAGCTTCACTGATGCAAACAGGAGAGGAGGTTACTGAAGGTTGCTGAGTTGCAAAGAAGTTGGGGTCGGTCTGATCAGCCGACGTCGACAGGATAGCAGAGAGAAGCAACCGACGTCGGTCATATATCGGCCGACATCGGTCACCTCTAGGCAGACAGGGACCGACGTCGGTCGCCTGTGTGGTTCGACTGTGAGCTAATTACGGGCAGTTAGCTAACGAACCAAGTGTTTGCATGATGAGTGCTAATTTTAGACTCATAGCTGCGGATCTAATTATTGTAATTAGATGTCTAATTATTGTTTGATGAGATCTATATAATAGACTCATGGTTGTATTGGAAAGGTGGGCTAGTTTGAGTTGAGTAAAGTTTGCTCCTTCTGTGTGTGAGGTGAGCAAGGGTGTTCCTCCTAGTTCCACAATAGTACCAGGGGTGTTGGTGCTGGTTTGGAGAGTCATCTGGATTCTTCAGGAGTGTAGGATCTTGGTCACAGTTGCATGGCCTATATAGGAGATCTACATGGTAAGTAAGATCATTGATCTACAGGTGTATCTGTGTGCAAGGTCAAGGTTCACAGGTGAGCAGAACCATTGTTTGATTTGCAGGTGTGTAAGATCATATAGACAGCAACACAACAGGGAGCAGTATCAGGCAGGATCTACTTGGAGTACAGGTGTGTACTCGGATAGAGCAAGAGAGGAAGGCAAGGGAGTTCCTTCCATAAGTATGGTCTGTTGAATTGCAGGTTGTTGCAGATTCATGGGAGATCTACTTGAAGTACCTTGAGTACTTGTGGAGCACGTGGAGTGCTTGTGGAGTGCGTGGAGCACTTGTGTTGTGCGTGGAGCATGGGAGGTGAACACCAACTCTGTATTTAAGTTGGATGTTGGGACCTGTGAGAGGGAGAGCTTTGGGTAGAAGAATTATTGTTCACTTGAGGTGTAGCGAGCCTTTGAAGAGGTGGTGGAGAAGAAGTGGCATCTTCTTTATTGTATTCTTTTCTGTATAAAGTATTAATACAATTGGTCTATTGTCTCTCATATGCTGTGTTATTCTAAATTCTAGTTACTTGGTGAATCTGGTTATTTCTGCATATTAAGTTGCTTGGTATTTGGTAATCAATTGTATGCTTCTAGTGTTTCACATCCCTGACAAGTGGTATCAGAGCCTTGGTTGTAGGTTCTTGAGCTTGATACCAACAAGTGGTATCAGAGCTAAGGTTGCAGGAAGCAGGGTTGTGTTTGGTTACAGGTTACTCTCAGGGATTTTTGATCGAGTGGGAGTAGAGCAATGGCAGATGAAAGTAAGCTAAGAATGGAGGAGTTGAAAATCACAGACGGTCACTCACGGTCCTATGGAAAGAAAGAACAGGTAAAAGAAGATTGTTGGTTGGTAGCAGATCAGCATGAAGAAACTGAAGATACAGATGTATTAGGTGTTATTGCACAGGATGTGTTTGCAGGTTTCTTGGATAAAGTTGAATCTTGGATAAAAGATTCAGTTGCCTCTTTCCATGCAGCCCCAGGTAGAGGAGCTGGTAAGCCTTGCCAAAGAATTGGCAAAGGGGAAGTGAAGCTGAAATTGCAGGCGGCCAACACACAGGTGTTGATGAAGGTCATGCAAGTCCCAGGTTTGGAGATATGGCTAATTTCTTTAGAAAGATTGGGTGATGAGAGATGCACAAGAACTCTCACAGCGGTAACACTTGAATTAGCTGGTGGTAAGAAGACAGGTACTCTTTATCTACTTGTCTATATTACTGATTCTTCTTCTATTACAGAGACGCGGCTTAGTAGGCTTGGTCACATGAGCAGGAAGGAGATGCATGTTCTTAAGCAGAAGATAGATATATTTGACAGGCTTAAGAACTGGAAAGCCTTGGTGTTCTTAGAGGAGATGGCAGACAGAGTTCAGTGGATGAGGCTGGATACATCTGAGTAGAGCAGTTTGGACATGGGTTTTGATTCAAAGAAGCTCATGGGTAAAAAGTCATCACTCACAGGTGAACACAGGTACACCGGCATCGATCAGGAGGAACTGGCATCGAACAGACAGGTGCCGATGTCGGTCATGTGCAGACCGAAGCCAGAGATGTCAGGCAGGATAAGACCGACGTCGGTCATGGGACCGACGTTGGCAGTATGTAAGACCGATGTCAGTCAGGAGGACTGACATCGGCAGCAGGGACACCAGCGCTGGCAGGTTGGTAGTCAGGTACAGACGCATGAAACTGACGTCGGTCGGATGCAGACTGTGGAGTGACCGAGGTCGGTCACTGTAACGAATTTTGGGTGGACATCATGTTGTCAAGGAGTCTCAAACACCCATACAAAGGACTGAAGGCGTAAGTAGGCCCTCAAATTTGTGTTCCTCTTCTTCATACATATTGCTGATTATAGAGCAGGAAGGATCCAGGAAATAGGTGTGAGCTAGGCAGGATTATGATGCAGAACCAAATGAGAGTTTTGGTAGGTTTGCCAGCTGGATGAAAGCACAGAGACGAATGGATGCCTTAGTAGAAGAATAGAGAGAACGGATACGTGAGACGGAAGACCAGGTATATGGTCTTGTGGAGCTGCAAGACAGTGGTACAGGTTTTGACAGGTGGAGGACGAAGCATGGCTTCAGTCAGTGTCAGGTAACTACTGTGGTTTGTCTTACCAGGTGGATGATGAGTCATGACATCATTCTATTGCTGTATGTGGATAGTATGCTAGCTAGCAGGGGTGTACATATAGGATTTTGCTGAGCTAAGGGTAAGATTAGTTCAGTGTCATGTCATGAGGAGTTTGGAGCAGCAAAATTATTTGACATGGGAGGCATGGAGATCACAGGTTGATTTTGTCTCGAGTGGGAGCTGATGTGAATCAGGTGTTGGTGAGGTTTGGGATGTAGAGCTGGAGCACACTAAGGGCTGGACAGGTACAGTGTCTGAAATCACATGAGGTCTGGTATAGACCTGAGTATTCCCATGTAGTGGGAGCTGTCAGAGTTAGGAGCCAATTCAGGGAAGTGGATTCTCAGGTTTTTTGAGAGGGACCGGTAGTAGGTGTTGCTATGCAGGGTCAGGACTTCACTACAGGTGTTGTAGGTTCGGATGTGGCAGGGTACTCGAATGATAGGTGGTACACCATGGGATGTGTGGTGGGTTGTCTTTAGGTGGGAGCTTAAAGAGGGATACAAACCAGGAAATAGATTAGATGGGGTACAGGTACAGTGCAGCTGTTTATCTCCAAGTGGGAGATTGTTAGGATTGTGGAGCTAAAAGCTTCACTAATGCAAACAAGAGAGGAGGTTGTTGAAGGTTGCTGAGTTGTAGAGAAGTTGGGGTCAGTCTGATTAGCTGACATCGGTAGGATAGCAGAGAGAAGCAACCGACATCGGTCATATATCGGCCGACGTCGATCACCTCCAGGTAGACAGGGACCGACGTTGGTCGCCTGTGTGGTTTGACTGTGAGCTAATTACGGGTAGTTAGCTAACGAACCAAGTGTTTGCATGATGAGTGCTAATTTTAGACTCATAGCTGCGGATCTAATTATTGTAATTAGATGTCTAATTATTGTTTGATGAGATCTATATAATAGACTCATGGTTGTATTGGAAAGGTGGGCTAGTTTGAGTTGAGCAAAGTTTGCTCCTTCTGTGTGTGAGGTGAGCAAGGGTGTTCCTCCTAGTTCCACAGTAGTACCAGGGGTGTTGGTGCTGGTTTGGAGAGTCAGCTGGATTCTTCAGGAGTGTATGATCTTGGTCACAGTTGCATGTCCTATATAGGAGATCTACATGGTAAGTAAGATCATTGATCTGCAGGTGTATGTGTGTGCAAGGTCGAGGTTCACAGGTGAGCAGAACTGTTGTTTGATTTGCAGGTGTGCAAGATCATATAGACAGCAACACAATAGGGAGCAGTATCAGGCAGGATCTACTTGGAGTACAGGTGTGTACTTGGATAGAGCAAGAGAGGAAGGCAAGGGAGTTCCTTCCATAAGTATGGTCTGTTGAATTACAAGTTGTTGCAGATTCATGGGAGATCTACTTGAAGTACCTTGAGTACTTGTGGAGCACGTGGAGTGCTTGTGGAGTGCGTGGAGCACTTGTGTTGTGCGTGGAGTACGGGAGGTGAACACTAACTCTATATTTGAGTTGGGTGTTGGGACCTGTGAGAGGGAGAGCTTTGGGGAGAAGAATTACTGTTCACTTGAGGTGTAGCGAGCCTCTAAAGAGGTGGTGGAGAAGAAGTGGCATCTTCTTTATTATATTCTTTTCTATATAAAGTATTAATACAATTGGTGTATTGTCTCTCATATGCTGTGTTATTCTGAATTCTAGTTACTTGGTGAATCTGGTTATTTCCGCATATTAAGTTGCTTGGTATTTTGTAATCAATTGTATGCTTCCGGTGTTTTGCATCCCTGACATTTTCACTTTAAACCTACACTTCAATACTTTTGTCCTAGGCCTTTGCCCTTTAGACCTACCTTTCGAGACCCTTGCCTTGGGCCTTTGCCCTTTGAACCTACCCTTCTAGACTTTTGTCCTAAGCCTTTACCCTTCAAATCTACCCTTTGAAATTTTTTTCCTAGGCACTTTTCCCTCCAAATGACCCTTCAAGATAATTACCTCAGACATTTTTTTTATGGAATTGGGTATTTGAGAGAAATATTGTGGACATTATGTCTGAAACAATTCCCTTAATATAATTAGTCTACGCACAAAAAGCTCAAAATGATTACCCCACACAAAAAGGCTACACTAATTTCCCCACACAAAAATACTTTAATATTTCCCCCAGATAAAATCCTTGTAACATTACCCTATTTCCAAGTGGCACCCCTACTTAGAGATAATTTTATTATGTTTTGAGCTCAATTTAAGATTTTACCCAAGGTTCCAAACATATTTTTATATACTAGGTCATCAAAATTAAATGCAGGAGATCTTTTATATATTATAATCCTAACTCCCAATCATATTTTATTCATACAAATAATACCTTAGGATAGAATATTCATGTAGGGTCATTTATATATATTCCCAAAGTATTATTCTAAGTCTTCTATTCATTTATGATTACAGAGCAGAGTGAACTAGGAAATGACAAGTATCCATCTCATAGGGAGTTAAGTCAATATGATGGTTATGTGGACATCTTTTAAATTCATGTGAACATAAAAATTAAGCTTAGATAAAATGACATATTTTTAAATTCTAGTAGTCATGTGGATGTCATTGACAGTCACAAGGATATCTTTGATGGTTGTGTGAACATCAAATTTGATATCAATAAGAAAATAATAAGAGATTAAATTTTAATGGTCACATGAACGTCAATGAAAATCATGAAGATGACAAATTTAAGCTCATAAATTATCTATTTTGATTCAAAGGTTAGTGGGCCTAGGTAGATCGATGGCCAATGTTGATCTATATAGTTGATTTGATGGTGTGAAATTGATAGACTTTTTAAAGGATCGAGGATGTGATAAGTGTCAAGATCATAGGAGTCAATGAGTCAAATCACTAAGATATATGAAACATGTTGCATAAACATGGTTGATCGAAGGTGTGAGATCAACATGGAAAATTCAAAGGTCCCATAACTAGAAAAATACTAGCACTTGACATAAAAACATTTGAACTATGACTATAAAGAGCATAGAGGCCCTGCAGAGCTACCAAATGGCATTCTCACATTCCATCATGCAAAAAAATGATAGTTCAAGTCTTAGGTTGACTTTTCAAAGATTTATACTCAATGAGAGGCATGAGAAACATGTAATGCACAATTATTTTTGGTTAGTCATAGTTTCACTAGTTATAAAGTATTTATACAGTGATATTTGTCTTTGATAAATAGCTTGTAGTTTTAATTTCCACTACCTTAGCCATTTAGACCATGTGGCTTTAAAAGGCTAAGACTTTGTGCATGTACAATTTTGTAAATAGTGTATATATTTTGAAGTTTTGCATGTAGTTTGAGCTATAATTATAAAAAATGTCTTCATCTTCATACATATGCATATGTTACATATCTTTGATAAAGGCTCATTCAAATTGGTAATTGAAATTGGACCCTTATAAGGTTTTAAACCACAATTAAAACACAAGTTCTTACTATCACATATAATGACCTTACATGAACTTGGAGTATGAGATGAACCCTTCCCCAAGTCTATATAAATAATTGTAATGCAACTTGGATTTTTTGTTAGAGAATTTTGAATATAATAGAAGCATCAATTTTGATCATCATCGAATGTGTTTGTGTATTTTATTTCTAATATATATGTAATTAATTGTTACTTTCTTTAGTTGTATGTTTCAATAATCCTTAGTGTCTAATAGTTGTGAATGGATTCTTGATTATTTTGATTGATGTACTAATTTGTAGAGGTGTAAAAGCTATTGAAAGATTGGTGAAATATATTGGTTAAGATATTCAATTTATTTTATTTATAATTATAAATGTCTACTAGTGATTTATTTGATGTAGTTTTCTATGTGTGTGCCAAATCTACCTCAGATACATCACTAGCCCAAGCCATAATCTCTTGAGTAAGAGTGTGCAACAACTACCCTAAAAAGAGCAACCTTTGTCTAAGGACTATGAATTTACTGCATCATTATCTCCTTTGACTTTTTAGCCATGTATGAATATGTGTGTGTAATTGATGCTAACAACATGCATAGGTTCTAAGAGCACATGTCTATTTAGAAACCAACTAGGGAATTAGTTTCTAAAAACCATAAAAGATTTATTTTTTACCTTACCATTCCCTCTTTTTTGGAGTTTATTTTAAGACCCATGCACTTTAGATTAGAATCCAACCATCCATCCAAATCACATAGATATTCACTATCTTTTAGGCACCACATCTCCATCTAAAAAACCTTTTCAATAACCTACACACCCTACTAGCTATTCCATCAATAGGTTTTTAAAGACCACATACCTTTGACTTGTTCCCTAAAGTGGAGTTTATCTCAATTGATATATTAATAATTTAGAGGCTACCTCATTCAGTTGTGTTGTGCATAAAACCCACACCAACAATTTCAATAGTGCTATAAAGAGGGCTTAAACCTCTATTAATAGTAGTTATTCTTTTCATAGAGTTGCACTAAAGTCACCTAGGAAAGTGACTAGATCTAATTCATAGGTTGGTTTTCTAGTCTCACCTCTAATAAATCATAGGAGACCTATAACTATGCCAATAGTCCTAGTTCTAAACAATCCACGTCTTCCAATAAAGAATCATTTACTTATAGGGAACCCTTTACTTGTTAATCAACTAATGGCTCAACAACTACCTTGGTTAGTTGGATCTACTATTTTCATCCTTGGAGACATGCACAATTTACCTAGGAATCTTGAGTTGTATCTACCATCCTTTTCTCATTTAGGAGCAAGGCTAATGGAAAAAAATATCACATCCTTAAAAGCTTCTTTGAGATTAATGAATGTTATCGATGAAGATGTTGTATGTAGATTATTCCCTTTTACATTAATGGTTGGTACTTATGATTGGTATTTAAATCTAATGGAGAACTCCATCACTTCTTGGGATGAGTGTCAAGATACTTTTCTTGCATAATTTGGATAGGTTACTAGTCCCAACATAATATATCATCTCTTCACTAGTATGAGGAGAGAGCCTAAGGGGCATATCTAGGCTTTCAATACATGGTTTCAAAATATGTATAACAAGTTGACCCCAAGGTACAAATAAAAGGAAACATTATAATTGGAAATGTACAATAACATGATAGATTTAATTATTGTGGTATTCCTAAGGAGAGCTACTGTAGTTAATAATTTGGCATGGTCATTCAAATAAGCCATTATTATCAATAAATATCTCAATCCTCAAGTGACCACTATGTCTAATGTCCACAATGACTTTTTCACTTTGAATCTAATTCCACATGCAAGGTAGAATGTCTTAGAATTTAATTAGAACCAACTATATATGTTTCTTACCATGATGCAAATAATGTGGCTAATATGGATTTTTGAACAATCACACATAAGGTAATAGATACCAATAGAATCAATAATCTACTACATCCCCTACCATTTTTCTATAAGGCACTGACTCTACAAAGGCAAAACTATATTCTATTTAGAAGATGGTTCAGAAGTTGAGCAATGATTTATTAAATATGCAAAGGAGGATGGGTAATGCTAATGTCCCAACTAATAATCAAAATGTTGGATTTCAAAGACACAACTAACCATTTAATAGGCATCTGAATAATATAGAGTAGCCTAACAGGCTTCCAAAAATCAACATAGTATAAATGGCTCTTCCTAATTGGTACAAAATTCATAATACTTGTCAGCATGGTGAGCTTAATTACATTTAATTATGTGTAGCATTCAAAATATTTCAAAGAGAGGTGGTTAGACAAGATCAGATGCATAATCCACCTAAGCATCATCTAGATCATATCTCTTCTAACACTACCATGTTTTTTTAAACTCATGAGTTTCCCTTCCCTAGTGAATATGATAATGTACCAGAGGGAAATATGGATAATGTTCATGCTTTCTAGAAATTTCAAAGAGATACATATAATCTAAGGAATAAGCAGCCACTTACAACATAAAATCTTCCAAATACCATGCCAATTCCTTCTAATCCTAAAGTATACAATAATCCACTTCCTCTAAGAGGAATTGATCATCCCTAGACTAAGGAGTAACCTAGAAAGGGAGGATATAACAATATCGAAGACAAAAAAATTCAAGGTGAATATAACTCTTCATGGGTTGGCTTACATTATATAAGAAAAGGAGATACTCTATAAGTCTATTATTTAGAAGACACCTATAGAGAAAGTGAAATCATCTACAGATAAATTGAAATCATCTAAAACTAATGTTATCTACAAGAACAAGCTAGAAGTTCCAGGGCATTTGGTAAGAATATTAATAATTATTTACTTGATTTTGGAGCTTCTACAACTCTCATGCCTACTTTTATATGTCAAAATCTTGGTTTGAAGCCAATCCCTTCAAAGAGGATAGTTTCATAATTAGACAAGATAGTAGTCCTTGTAGTTAGTGAATTGAGGGATGTGCATATCCAAATAGCCTCCAAGATGTGTGTTTAGATGACCATTGATATCTTGGTGGTGGATATACCTGAAGGCTACAATCTATTGCTAAGTTGAGACTAGTCTAAAGCACTCAATGGATATCTCTCTATAGACTTTTCTCATATATGGCTACCATGGAGGGAAGTTATAAATCAAATAAAAATTGATAAAGAGCCAAGAATGAATTACCTCATCATGGAATATAATGTCAAGAACTAAGAGGTAAATTATGAATCACCCAACCTTATTATTTATAATTTTACTACTGAGAATCAAGCACAAAATTTAGAACCTAAAGGTTATATTCAACTATGAACTTTACACTTTGATGCTTCTAGATCCAAGAAAGTATTAGGCATGGGAATTGAGCTGATTGATCCACAAGGTAAAAGGTTCTTGGTAGTATACATGGTGCAATTTCCATGCACTAATAATAGATCTAAGTATGAGGATCTATTTCTAGGATTAAAATTTGCACTTAAGAACAATGTAAGTTAAATATTAGTATTTGTGACTTAGAGTTGGTGATGAATCAAGTTAGAAATAAATACCAATGTAACTTGTGTTATTTGAGAAGGTACAAGCATTAACATGTGACCTAATTAAAATATTTAAAGATTTCAACAGAGTATCACTTCCCAGAGAGTAAAATCAAGCTACTAATTCACTAGCTGCTACTACTACTACTAATTTGGATATGTTACAAGAATCTAAGGTAATTTTTTTTCAATTGAATTGGTATTATCTCCTTCTATTCTAAATAATGTAGAAAAATTATAAGTCTTTGATGATGACTAGAAAATTATTTAGTTTTTAACTAATTTAGGGGAATTAGAAATCCCAAATCATCAATGACAAGGAAATTAACCACGCATGTCAAGACAAATAAGACAAACAAGGCATTCTCCAGCTCAAAGAAAATCAAATTTTAGTTGGGTTGGTCTCTTTGGAAAGACCATTCAACGTAAACTCTCAATCTTCGTAACTTAGGCAACCCAAGGTCAATGAATCAAACTTTAGAAGGGATAATATATGAGATGAACATAGCCTACATTATGTTAATACCAGCCTCAGCTTTACCCTAAAGGAGAGACAGCAAGTGAAGGATATAATTATTTGTTATAGGGACATCATTACCTAGACATACAAAGACTTGAAAGCATATAACCCATAAGTCATTACTCATATGATTCTCTTGAAGCTAGATCATAGACCATTTAGGTAGAGGCAAAGGTTAGTCAATATTATTATAGAGCCTCTCATTTAGAGAGAAGTAAAGAAGCTTTTAAATGCAAAAATAATATTTCTAGTTTGACATTCTACCTAGGTGGCCAATTTGGTCCCAGTAAGAAAGAAGAATGGTGAGATCAAATTATGTGTGGATTTTAGGAACCTAAATAAGGCTCCTAAAAAGGATAATTATCCCTTGCCTTTTAAATATGAGGTGATACAAATAGTAAGTGGTTCTGAAATGTTGCCCTTCTTGGATGGATTTTTAGGCTACAATCAAGTACTAGTGTAATCTAAGGGTAGAATGAAGACATTGCTTACCATGAAATGGGGAACTTACACATATAAGAGGATTCCATTCAACCTAATAAACACATGAGAGACCTTTCAATGTGCAATGGATCATTCTTTCAAAGGACTAATAAGAAAATCCATAATCATCTACATGGATGATCTTACAATGTTCTCAAAGCATCAAAAAGACCACATAAGTCACCTATAGTCCATATTCAAAAGATGTAGAAGGTTTGGTAAATTTATAAACTGAAATATGAGCATATTTGGAGTGACCGAAGGTAATATTTTAGGGCACATCATCACCAAGGATAGCATCACCATTGATATAGATATAATTAAGGTAATTTCAAACATTTAGCAACTTAATAACAAAAAAGAGATTAAATAATTCTTCAAAAATATTAACTTCATAAGGAATTTAATCTCTAGATTTGCATCGATTGTTAAATCTATGAATTCTATGCTCAAGTAGGATGCCAAATAGAGTAGACAACTAAAGCCCAAAAGTCCTTCTAAGACATTATAGATGTAATATCATAGGTTCTAGTATTAATCAATCCAAATTTTAATAAATATTTTTACCTATAATCATTCACTTTAGAACATATGATTTTTTCCATCATCACATAAAAGAAAGATGAGACTGATCATCCAATTGCATTCTTGAGCATAAATATGAAGGATATAGAGCTTAGATACTCCATGATTGACAAACAATTTTTTGCCCAAATCAAAGCAGTGAAAAAGTTTTGGCATTAAATTTTAAGGAATAAAACCATTGTCACTATACATAATCCTATGATAAATCTCACCCTATAATATAACAAGCTAGGAGAATGAGGCAAATGGATGATAATCTAAAATAATTTGACATAGAGATCAAATTTATAAATATTATTTGGGGCCAAGACATTATTCATCTCATGACTAAACTAGATCCTGTTGGAAATATTGTCATTGATGTCAAAGGTTTAGCATTATTGGTGATAAAGGCCCCATTGCATTTAATGTTGTTTATAATAAATATATCTTGGCTAATATGAGTTAATATTTATTTAATATTAACAAGTATGTTTTTGGTTGCATATGAGACAAAATAAGGGCCCATGGAGAAGTTGAAGAGCCACGGGATAAAGACAAAAGAAGGATGGGATGAATTTTCCCATGAAGAGTCATTTTGGGGAATACCAAGAGTCACCAAGTGAAGACAAAAGATTAAGGGTGAATTTCTCATGAAGGGACACTTTAAGGAATATGAAAAGTCACCAAAGATAAGGATAAAAGTGGGAAAGATGTTTTTGGTCATGAAGGGTCACCACATGACTTTTCAAATGCTTGGATATGAATGGTCATCCAAGATTGGCACCATTTTCCATGAGGATTGAAAGGTCACAAAGGGGGAAGGCCAAAGGTCATTTGGAAAGCTATAAATAAAGGCTTGAGTATCCATTTGTAATATGGAAGTGAGAGGTTGATTTGATATTGTAATATCTAGCTTAGAAGAGTAATTGTGAGAGATGAATATGATTTGTATTTTTTATATCTAGCTTAGAAGAGCAAAGGTGAGAGAGAGGAAGGAGATGTTGTATTGATCTATCATTTGTTGATATAGCAACATTGCGAGATAGGTGTGTGGTATACACAAAGGGGTTGGTGTTCATGAATTGTTGCTGGGTTGGTGCTCAACAAAGGGGTTGGTGCTCATGAATAGGTGTTGGGTTGGTGCTTAGCAAAGGGGTTTAAAGCTCCTGTGGGTTGGTGCTCATGAATTATTGCTGAGGTTTGTACTCAACAAAGGGGTATGGTGCTCCTATGGGTTTGTTCTCACAAATATATTTGAGATTGATTCTCCATGGTTTTCCCACATTGGGTTTCCACGCTATATCTGGTGTTTCTCTCTATCTTGTGAGATGTTGATTATTTGAGTTTTATTACATATCTTGAATGATTGATTAAGTGGAATTTGGTTAAAGGAAATATTTATAAGATATATAATATACTGATTCACCCCCCCTCTTAATATATTCCATGCTTAACAGATCCATGCATCACCATTAAAGAGGTATGTGAGGCTCAAGTATCTAAAAGAGAATGATATACTAATATAAATAATCATTTAATTATAAGAACTTATTCCTTAGATCATAATAGAGAAAAGATAAGAGCTTTGAGGCTCAAATTTTCTCACTATAGGATCAAGAAGGGAGTCTTTTATAAAAGAAATTATGAGGGTATTTGTCTCAGGTGTGTATTTGCAAAGGAAGCAAATTTCTTTTTTGAGAACTTGCATGAGAAGATAGGCAGTGGTCATCCATTTTATAAAATCATGGACCACAAGATTTTAATAATGGTCTAATATTGGAAAATAATTTTCAAGGATGCTCATGCTCATGTGATAACATGTCCTGAATGTCAATCTCTAACCAAGAGAGAAGTACACACAATAATGCCTCTACAACCAATTGTTAAAGAAAGGCCATTCACCTACTAGGGTTTGGACTTCATTGGCATCATGAACCCAAAATCCTTGGTAGGTCATAATTTTCTACTTGCTACTATAGACTACTACACTAGATGAACTGAAGCCATTGCCATAAAGAATTGTAGAGCATAAGATGTGATCCACTTCTTGGAGGAACATAGAATGACCAAATTTAGCATCCTCATTTCTTTGGTTTGTGACAATGGATCAAATTTTATATCAGCATAATTTATAGAGTGGGCACATGACAACTAGATTATTATTAGGTCATCTTCTAACTATTACCCTTAGAGAAATAGACTAGTAGAATCAACAAACAAAAATATGATAGATGTAATTAAGAAATCAGCTAGGGATAAGCCTAAGGACTGGAAAAAATTGTTGAAATATGCTTTTTGGGTAGACTAAAAAAGGTAAAAATAAGCCCTTAAAGCTTCACCTTATCTATTGGTGTATGGACACAAGCATGTATTCACAATTATGCTAAAGCTACCCACTTATTAGTTCATGAAGTATTATATGGATCCATGTGATGAAACAAAGTCAAGATTGTTAGACATAATAGAAATGGAAGATTTAAGGATTGAGGATTTACAAAAATTTAACAAACACTAAGATGTGGTTAATAGGTGGTTTGATAAGAGAACAAAAGTCAAAGCATTTGGGATTTTAGATCTAGTGCTACTTTGGGATAAAGCCCATGAGAAAAAAAGGACAACATGATAAGTTTACCTCACTATGTACTAGACCATACTATATTTTAGATATCATGGTAAATAATGCATTTAATCTCAAGGATCTCCAAGGTAATGAAATTACATATCTAGTCTACAGATAGTTCTTGAAGCACTAATTTAGGGTTGTGTCATCCATGGATATTACTGATTGATTAAGGATGCATGAATGTAGTTATAGGATTATATTAGATTTCCTACTTTCTTAGATTAATTAATTACTTTTGTAAATTAGATTTATTGATTTACTATAGTAGTTTCTTGCTTTCTATATTAATTTTTCTTTCTTTTAGTATTTTGCTTTCTAGATTAGATTTCCTACTTTCTTAGAGTAGTTCCTTACTTGCTTAGATTAGTTGTTCTTTGCTTCATTTGATGATCAGAATTGTGTTTGATCTAAATATAACCAAGATAAAAATCCAAACCAACTGAGCTTATGACTTGTATAGAAGGAGAAAATTAAAATATTGACACTTTGGGACTAGTTAATGATTAGGTGTATTTTAGTGATTTTGAGTCTTTAGGATGAAGATAGGTAATCATGGATTATTCTGAATATTGTCATAATTGAATACTTCTACTAGGCATGTGTAAATTACTATCAAAGTACTTCATATAAATTTAGAAAATTTTCTTAGTTTATTGGATCAAATACACTTATCATAACAAATACCTATTAGAAGTGACAATTTTGGGTATAGGTGTAGCTAGCAAGCACATTCTAGTAATAATTTATTTTATAATTCTACTAGCTCACTGGGGTTCCAACTCTTCTCTTTTCCATTTAATAACAAAAGAAGAATGAAATAAAAAAATAAGAAAAAACCAATGAGTTAAAAATAGAAAAAATTAAATCTAAAGAAAATCAAAAGGATCACATGATGAAATAAGGTCAATGTACCATGCATCATGATCAAAAGAAAATAATGGAATGAGAAGAGGAGCCAAAGGTATCTTTGTCATATGCCTAGCTCATAGTAGAGAAATGCCTGAGATTCCCTTATTTTTTACTTTAATATATATTTTAATGAAACCTATACCTTCATCAAGCCTTTGAAAAAATCATCACAATAGGGGTTAAATGATCTACACATTTTGACATGCACAAATCCAAGAAATTAAAAGGAAAGTATGATGTGTGAATGAACTTAGCAGTCTCTTCCATGTTTCTAATTTAAGTGTTCTTTTGTGGAACACTTCATGATTTATTTAAGATTATAAACCAATGTTTGAAGTTCTTGAATACTCAAGTTTTCACCTGTAAGTCACCATTTATTGTACCCAATATCCCCTCTTTATTTAGGGAAATTGGGACCCAGTTTTATAGATTATAGTCTTGACTTTGAGCCCCTATTCTATATTTTTTTCAAAATTCTATGGAAATACTAATTATTGGCCTTCATACTTTGATAAAACAACATTGGTGCTATGTTTTCATAGAGTATATTAATATTTGTATTAGGCTTATGTTTTTGGGGTTATCTGTATCAAACTTATGCAATTTTTCTTTGTCAAGTATTTTATCCATTATCTTATTTGAAGCTACTGAGCTCTTTTAGACTTACTATTGTGGGCTTTTTTCCATGGACTTATTTGATTCATCATATTAGTTTTAGACACTTTACTTTATAGAATTTGGTCTTTAAACAATTTTCCCAATACAACTTCCCCAAAACATATCACTATGCCAATATCCTTCAAACAATCTTTCCAAAAGAAAATGGCTAGGACCTACCCTTTAGGAATTTTGTCCTAGGCATTTTCCCTTTGAACTTACCCTTCACATCTTTTGCTCTGAGCCTTTGCCCTTTAGGACTTTTATCCCAAGCCTTTTCCCTTTGAAATAACCGTCTAGGACTTTTGTCCTAGGCCTTTCCCCTTCAAACCTAACCTTAGAGAATTTTGCCTTGGGTCTTTTCCCTTTGGACCTACCCTTAGGGACTTTTATTTTGAGCCTTTTCCCTTCAAACCTACCCTTTGAAAATTTTGTCATAGGCCTTTGCCCTTTAGACCTACCCTTCAAGACTTTTGTCTCGAGCACTCTACCCTCCAAATGACCCTTCAAGTTAATTACCTCAAACATTCTATCTAACAAAAATGGGTCTTTGGGAGGATTGTTTTAAACATTTCATCCAAAATAAATCCCCTAATGGAATTAATTTTCACATAAAAAGCCCAAAAAAATTTCCCCACACAAAAATGCCACAATAATTCCCCCACATAAAAATCCCACAAAATTTCCCCTAGATAAAATCCCTAAAATAATACCCTATTTCGAAGTGATACCCCTACTTAGAGAGATTTTTATTTTGTTTTGAGCTTAATTTAAGATTTTATCCAAGGTCCCAATCAAATTTTTCTATGATAGGTGATCAGAATTAAACACAAGATCTCTTTTATATATTTTAAGCCTAGGTCCCATTCATATTTTATTCATATAGCTATGACCTTAGGCTAGAATATTCCTTCAAGGTCCTTTATATATATTTCCCAAAGTTTTATGATAAGTCCTATTTTCATTTATGATTGTAGAGCATATCAAACCAAGAAATGATAAGTTTTCATCTTGTAGGGAGTGAAGTAAATTTGATGGTCACATGGATATCTTTTACATTCACATGAACATAAAAATTAAGCTTATAGAAAATGACATGGGTTTAAATTCTAACAGTCATGTGTGCATCATTGATGGTTATAAAGACATCTTAGAGGATCATACAAACATAAAATTTGAGATCAATAAGAAAATGATAGGGGATTAAATTTTGATGGTTACATGGATGTCATTGATGTTCATGAGGATGTCATTGATGGTCATGTGGATTTCAAATTTAATCTCATAAATTAGCTATTTGGAATCAAAGGATAGTGGGCCTAAGTAGATTGATGTCCATCGTTAATATATATATTTTATTTGATGGTGCAAGATCAATAGAGACTTTTCAAAGGAATGAGCACATGACAAGCATCAAGATAATAGGATTTAATGAGTCAGATTACTAAGATCTATGAACTGCATTAACTTGAGCATAATTGATCAATGGTGCAAGATCAATGTGGAAAATTCAAAGGTCTTAAAAATAGTGAAAGACTACCACTTGGCATAAAAACATTAGAGATATGACTATAGAGAACACAAAGGCCCCACAAAGATTCCAAATGGCATGCTCAATTCCATCATGCATAAAATTGATTTTACAAGTCCTAGGTTGACTTTGAAAAGACCTGGACTTAGTGAGAGGCATAGGCAACATGCAATGCATAGTTATTTTTGGTTAGTCATAGTTTTAATGGTTTTAAAGCATTGATATAGTGATACTTATATTTGATAAATAACCTAAAATTTTATTTTCCACCATCCTGGCCATTTGGACCATGCAACCATAAAATCGTAAGACTTTGTGCATGTATACTTTTGTAAATGACATATATTTTGAAGTTTTGCATGTAGTTCAAGCTATAGTTGTAAAAAATTACATTCATATCCATATACATGCACACATTTCATATCTTTGGTAAAGGCTAATTTAAATTGATAACTATAATTAGACCCTTATATGGTTTTAGACTATAGTTAGAACTCAAGTTCTAACTATCACATGTAATGACCTTACATGAACTTAGAGGATGAGGTGACCCCTTCCCCAAGTCTATATAAATAATTGTAATCCAACTTGGATTTTTTGTTAGATAATTTTGAATATAGGAACAACATAAATTTTGATCATCAATGAATGTGTTTGTGTATTTTCTTTCCAATTTCTATGTAATTAGTTATTACATTCTTTATTAGTATGTTTCAATAATCCTTAGTTTGCAATAGCTACAAATAATTCTTGATTATTTTGATTTTTGTACTAATTTGTAGATGTGTAATAACTTTTGAAATATTGGTAAAATATATTGGTTAAGATAGTCAAGTTGTTTCATTCATAATTCTAAATGTGTATTAGTGCTTCCTTTGATGTAGTTTTCTATGTGTGTGCCAAAGATGCCTTAGATACTTTGTTCTCCCAAGCCATAATCTCCTAAGAGTGTGCAATAGCTTACCTAAAAGGATAAACATTTGTCTAAGGCTCGTGACCTAAATCATTATATACTTAGACTTAATAGCCATATCTAATTTTGTGTGTGTAATTTATACTAGTAATAGGCATAAGTTTTGAGAGCATAGGTCTATTTAGAAACCAACCAAGGAAATAGTTTTTGAAAACCATATAAGCTTTATTTTCTACCTTATCATTCCCTCCTTTTTTGATTTTGTGTTAAGACATTCCCAATTTATATTATAGTCCAAACATCCATCCAAATCACATAGAGATTCACTACCTTATAGGGACCACACCTCCATCCCAAAAACCTTGGCAATAACCTACATGCCCTACTATCTGTTCCATCATTAGGTTGTTAAAAAATATATACCTACAACTCATTCCCTAGAGTGGAGTTTAACTCTATTGATATACTAAAATTTTATAGGCTACCTCATTCAAATGTGGTGTGCATAAAACCTACATCAACAGAACCTTGTGAAAAAAACTTTCAACCTTAAGTGCAAAACCTTAAAAGTATGCCAATATGGATATTTATTGTCTTACTAGGCCCACACGTGCAAATTAAGGTTTAGATACCCATAAATGAACATTTTAAAATCCTATCACATCCTTTCCAATTGTTCTTATGCATCTAACCATCTTTAAACTACTATTTTGAGGAGAAACAATGAGCCTATGGGGTTAATTAGCACTTTTAGACTACCATTCATTTTTATCAATTTTTCATAAAGGAAATGGGATGGATATGATAAAAAATGAAACAAATATGAATCTTAATAGGACCCCCTCCTCTACCAAAATATTTAAGACCCAAGTCTCTCTCCTTTATCCATATTAAGCATTTGAAAACTACCTTTGTGGGCTTATGAGGTGAGCGATGGAGGTTTAGAAGCATTTTTTGAAATTTTAGGACCTATGAAATATTTAAAATCATGTATATGACCTTTATAATAATAATAGACACTTTGATTATGTTTTCATCTGTAAGTGAATACCCAAAGTCCATATAAACTCATAAAACTACACTTTTTGGAGCACACACTAAATAGATTTAACATGTAGACCATTATTATGATTTTTTTCTGAAATTAGTACATTGAAAACTCATTTTAAATCTTTTAAAATATTAATGGTATGTGACCATCTTGGAAATGGACGTAAATCCCTTAAAAACATCTTCAAGTGTAAAGAAAGCTAGTGTATATTAGATGACCTCATGTAGAGAGAATATATCAATACAATACCTTATGGTACTTCAAATGACTTCTTCACCATGTGATTTAATTATCCATGAAATAAAATCACCCTGATATGGCTTATTTTGGTTATAATCGAAACCTACGTTTCTCTAAAAACCTTAAACTTTGTTAAAATACCTTAATTTCATCAAACAAGATTATCAAGCTTTAAAAAAAGTGATAAAGTGAAATTAATTGACCTAAAATACTATGTACCCTCTTGACACATCATTACATAACCCTAGGAGCCACTAGACTAACTCTTAAGGCATTGAAAAGCTTGGCCAACATATTATTGACCAAATTTGACTTTTGGATCAAATTGGGATACCTCTAGGTAAAAAATTGAATTTTTGGTGTTTTAGGGGTATAATACATATTTAATAAGGTGTTTGATAGGTTAATTAATGTCATTTGATATTATACTAGCCTTGGTCCTTAGTCATTTTAGTCCTTTTAGTCATTTTGAGTCATTTGGAGGTTAAAAAGGTTTATTTAATGACTTGTACATATTTCTTTTGAAGTGTGAAGGTTACAAAGGGTGATTTAATGCCCCATGTGTCCAATTATGTTTTAATCAACTTAAATAACTAAAAAGTGGTAGGTTCTTCAAAAGAAAGGACAATTTTCTTGAGAAAAAGGAGAATTTGGCACTTGTATGATTCATGGGGAAGTGTGCCACTGGGAGAATGTCATAGAATGTCTCTTAAAATTTCCTAATCTTAGTTACACATTTTAAATTCTTTTTAAGTGCCATTTTTGGCCCAACACTATTCTACTCCTTTTTTACACTTCTAAGTACACAAAATCAATCTTCAAGTTTGTACTTAGTATAGTTAGTAGAATATGTTTCAGACTAAAATCCTTGGGGAGGTGATATTAAACACAAATACCTTAATTTACATATAAATAGTTTTAATAATGGTATCTTGTGTTTCATAAACCATCCTCATGAAGTTTATTGTACTTTTTTACTTGTTATTTCATGCACTTTATAGGTTTTTCTCCATTTTGGGCAAGTCTATACAAACCATTTTTTTTAGGTTGGTTATAGATGATGTTAACCTCCTACTTAAAATATTCCCATTATTTTTTTCATGTTTCAAGTTTATTTGATGATCCAATCACTTTAGGTTTGAAAATTGGTCTCATATGGGATGCCAGACATGTTTCCACCATTTTCTAGTTTTTCATGCTTTTTTAATGGCTCTAAGGGATTGTGATGGTTTTATTTCCATGATTCCAATTTTATCTTGATCACATCCATTCATTTTTTATCCTATTACATCATGTTTATAACAAACTTTTAGTCCACTATTATACTCAGTCAACTTCTTGCTCACTCCTACTTGCAGTTATGGTGAAGTATGTGCATAGGGCTTGTCAAACATGTTCACAAGGGTTTATTTAAGGTTTTTAATACTTGGTATATAATTTAACATCATGAAGTGGTGATTAAATAATTAATTTTATTAAATAAAGATGTCTATTATAGTCATGTGCAACAACTGCTCTCAGTCTACCATTTAACATCATCTATAGTTGCCTTCATAGGGAATTTCATGTTGAAAGAGATGTGTTGAAATTTGTTTCAAATCCTTATGAATGTGAAGAGTTAATTGAAAGGAATTTATATATGCCTAATACCATTAGTATTAAATGTGATACTCACTACCCATCACATCTTCATACTTACTGCCTGCACACTGAATGCACACCTACAAGTGGCCTAATAGAGAGAAAGGGAACCAATTTGAAGTGTTAAAACTGATGATAAAACACTCTTTGAGTTAAAAATATTTCAAAAAAACTCCATATAAAACCTAATTTCATGGTTAAATGATCAAATTAAGGTTTCAATCATGTTAAGTTTTAAATAATAGTGTTCAAGCCTTTTTTCTGCAAAAGATGAGAATAGAGTTCTTGGGTGTTTTGATGACATCTTCCAACAGGGCTATAAGGAATATTGATTCATATTAATATGTTTTTTTTAATTTACCACATAGGGGAAATAATTTTCCAATTTTTTGAGGTATATGAAAAATTTATGGTGGACATTTGAAGGCCTAAAGTTGCCTACAAAGGCACTAAACCCAGGCAGTAACATCTACATAATTTAAACCTTGATTGATATTACACCCAAAAAGATCATATGAGGCATATATTTTAAATTTAGAGTGGTATTAATGAGGTAAATATGATTATAAAACTTCAAAATATCATCAAAATAGTTTGATATACTATGTTCTAGACCCTCATGTGCACCCATAATATATATAGACAACTAAACACCCACCTAAAACAAGATAGATAGTTAGTGACTCAGTCAAAGTGATTAATCATGCTTTGGCCCATACAAGATGAATTTAGGTAACATGTGACTACCAATATATTTTAATGTCTCCATACATCATGAAAAAGGTTCAAATGAGCTAATATGCACCTATAAGGGTCAAGGCAGGGTGTCTCCGTCAACAGGTAGTGTAGGAATCAATTATGAATGAAAAGTGCATATGAAGGGATAATAAGGGGTTATAATGATAAATAAAACATATTAACACATTAATAAAATCAAATAATATCTATATTAACCATTATCAATGCAAAAAAATATTACTTAGGTTCCTAAAGACCATATGAACACCTACAACAGTAAAAAAGGTAGAGTACACAGTCAACTAATCTCGATTGGTCTTGATAGTTTTTCAACCTATAAAATGTAAGATAAGTAAGGGAATATGTGGAATTAATATTTTAAGATGTTTTGAGAGATTTTGAACTTTTTATAATTCCTAATTCATGAATATTATGCCTATAGGTACCCTAAGAAAGAAAAATGTAGTCACAGTCAACAGGGTGGCACCCAATCTTGACTATCAGAGTATGGGAAAGTGTATATAAGGAGTTAGGATGATGAGAAGACAAAAGAAACATTAATAATTATATTAATGATATAATTATTATATTAAAATTTAAGGTAAATAAAATAAATTGTTCTAAATAGACAACATACTGTCCATTTGGGAAAAGCATGCACATACTCCTTTCTTCACATCTTGCTTGGGTTTTCAATGCTTTTGAGGGGTATAATCATATAATAAAAGGAAAAATTTTGTGTATGTAAAATATATTAACTAATTAATCCCATAAAATATTTAAATTTTATTGATAAAATATGTGAGTTCCCTCTATTTTGTCTCAAATAGAGGGCACTCCCCTCATACACAAAACCTATAACCTAGGAAGGAAAGGTAAAAGATGAAACAAAGAGTTGAATAAATACTTAAAGAAGGTGTGGATAGTTGGAAAAAATATATGGAAATTTTTTATAACATTCAAAATAGGATGGATATAAATAGGGTACCCTACACTCTCAAGGTTGTAGACATGCTCATGAGGCAAGGGTATGCCTAGAGTCCAAACAAGAGCTCACTATCACTTCTAGATATAGGTGATATTTCCAATGAATGTAAACATGTTAATAGGGGAAAAACATAGGTGATAAATATTATGTAATATATATGAATCTTAATGCGGTCATGTTTAGGCTTTAAGGTGTGAATAGGCCTATTAGGCATGGCTAGGCCTAAAAGCTAAATGGAAACCCAACTCCACTTGTAGATATTAGTGAGGATTCCAACCTATTATATAATTTTTTTATGAAATTTAAGCCATTTTAAATCATTTAAATTTAATTATAAACCATAAAATGTCTATTTTGAGCTTAAAACCCACTTAGGCTTGTAGTAAAGGGAAGAAAGAGCTCAATAGGTCATGTTTTGATACTCATATTTTCTTGGAGGTTATTCATGGATTAAAAATGAGTTCATAGGTATTATAATGGTACTTTAAAATAATACTTGTGTAATTTTATTTCAAGGTTGACATTATAGCTTTATGAATAAAGCTTAAGAGTCAAAATAGGCCCAAAACCCTTACAAACCCTCAGTCAAGACCCAATGGAGGAAATGGAGTTGGATAGATAATAAAATGGAATATTTTGTACATAATGATGATTTTAAATTTCAAATTACTCCCTCAAGATACTCCCCATGATTTTTAGCTATACGAACTTATACAAACATGATGCAAAAGATGGTATTTTTTATCATTATTGTGTTTTATAGGTTTTATAAGGATTTTGAGGAAGAAATAAAGTTTTGGAGGAATATATATAATTTTTATAACTCCTTATTACCATTTAATTATTTTAATAGTCTCCTAGTTATGCAAATAAATAGCTTCATCTCAACCAGTCAAAATTAACATATTTGATAAGCTAGTGAGAAGGGTGGAAAACTTCAAGTGAGATGTATTTAAGATGTTCTTGATGATTCTAAGGCCATGTAAAGTTTTTAAAATTTTCATACACTACCTCCCATGTATTTTCATGGGAAAATAAATCCAAATTTGAGGCCAAGTGTGCAGGGTGCATGAAGGAGGAGTTTTCTTGACAACAAATGATGATATCTCATTTTTGGATGATTCCAAAGGACCAAGACTAAAAAAAATGCATGGATAGCCATGTATCAAATCATTCACATTAATTAAAATAGTTTTATCTATTCCTAGTTAGTTATGAGGCATTCAAATATGGCTAATCATGAAGGCAATTTTTTTGAGTTAACACAAGAAGTTTCATGCCACTTTTCATGATTTTTATGCCTTGTGTGGACACTTGTACTTATTTAAATTGCATGGTTTATCCCATATCCTATTATCATGAAAAATTAACTCCTCTTAGCTTGAAAAGTGTCCTTGTGACCCTTGGACTCATCTCTTCTCCCCTTTCTCTCTCAAGTTCTATAGGAACTAGCCATTTTGGCCTTTGTAATCTAATACCACACCATTTATGGTAAATCCATACTAGTTTTGAAATTTTACTTGCTTTATAAAATAAATTAAATATATTTTTATTTCATACATCATATTTATAAAGTTTATGGAGAGATTTATAGTGAATGGTTAAGAGATATTTATTTATCCTTGTTTTGTCTCAATCTTTTCATGTTTGATGTAAGTGATTACATGCCTAGCAGGTCATATAAAGTGTATGTACACCTTATTAAGTTTAAAATGAAGTATTATCATCTAAAAAAATGATCTATTTTTCCAATTACCTTGGATAGTCTTCATACATGGCACCTTCATATTGAAATATTGATGTTAGTGCATTCTAAAATTCATAAACTAGTGTTATATGCCTTGTCTCAAAAGTGATGGATTATAATAGTCTTATGGTAAACATACTAGTGAATCACCCACTATAATAGGTTTAATTTCATTAAAAATAAAACACTTTCCCCATTATTAATTAGTTAGTATAGGTGAAAGCATTTCAAGGCATATCTAGGGAGCTAACCCTTCATTCTAAAGATTCATCTCACCAAATTGACTACCCATCGCAAGTGAGATGTTTCCATTGTGACACTTGGATGAGGAGAGCTAAGACATATACTCAAAGGGTTATAATACAAGTTAAAACATATAATACCTTACATAATGCTAATAAGACCTCAAAAATACCACTTGAAGACTATTAAGGCATCACAAAGCTATGAACAAGGTTGTAAAAGCATGACAAGCAAAATTTCATATTATAGGGGTGATAGTTTGACCTTTGGGTTAAAATTTTTGATAGGTTCATTGGTTCCTTGTTTTATTTTTGTAATTTCAGCATAAGAATTTTTTTTTAATGTTGATAAATAAGTTTCCCAAATAATGATCTGTAAGGGGTTTGAATTATTTTAATGATTAGATTGGTAAGTCATAGAACCACCTTGGAGAATAGTGATTGAAGTTCTTTAGAAATATTTTATTCAAAATTTTATAATTTGAGGCATGATCAAGCCATGCCACATAGAAATATAAGAAATTATATGTAGGATCACCATTTCCATCATATAATGTGAACTTAGGTGTAATAAAACCAGATGGTAAGGGGTGTAAATATATTTCACATTTAAGAGGGTTATGAAACACCTCTTATGAATCAATAGTATAAGGTGATTTCATAGAATTTTTTAAATATTTTAAACCTTATATTTCAATTTTTTTATAATTTAAACAAGACATTTCACATCTTGATGACTAAGATTTTAAATTTGAGAAGTTTCTAAATGAGGTGTACCCATAGCTTGAATAGATATAATTGAATCTAGTAATTGGATTGAAGTGTTAATGTTTCTCATGAAGGATGTATAAATATTAGGATTATTTTCAAGTAAAAATGGTGTAAAAAAATAGTCTATGTCCTAGTTATAATTATGAAGCAGTGATATGCTCAATGGGAGGGTTATTGGTATATGTGGTTAACCCATATCTATAATAAAATGATCAATAGATGGACCTAATTGTGCATATACACTTTTTAAATTTCTAATATAGTTTTAATAATATCATGAAGATATTTAATATATTTATGAATACACTCTTTAAACATACAAAGATAATGTACTTGATCTTTATATATTTGTTCATGTTAATTGTGTTCATAAAATGTATCATTTTCACAACCATAATCATTTTATATGATAACCTCTTCATTATGTTTTTTGGTTTCCTTATTTTCATCTTCATTGGGTATAAGATTAGTTATTTAATTGGTTTTATCCATCTTACGTGGATAATTAGGAAGTTGTATGTTTTCAATAGAAATACCATCTAACTTAGGACTATGTCGAGGTTACATATAAATGATAGAGTAAATATGAAAAAATAGCAATTAAAAAACTTAAACGATTGAATACCGTAGGTTAATCTAAAGTTTACATAAATATATAGATTCACCAAAAATTTGACTCTAAATTTGATAGGTATGGAGATTACCTATAAGGGTTAATAATATATAAATTAATAAGCACAAGGGTGATAAACATATGTATATCAAGCAATTAATTTGAAAACTAAAATATAAAAATATTCTAAATTTATAATATTGAGATATGCCAAAAATAATAAGTACAACTATTGATTAATATTACAATAAATTGAAAATAAGAATAGTTAACTAGATTACTTACAAATGTAGATCTAGGTTGAAACATTTTATAAGTGGACTAGATCAATATTCTATAACGATCATCATATTATGTAATTTTGCATTTTTTGGCCTCATACACTTGTGCTAGATTTAGATGGTTATGCCAATGCTAGTGTTTGAGTTATATATAGGTGTCTAATACAAAATAGTGGCCACACACACACGTGTGCACGTGCACACACACACACACACACACACACACACACACACACACGTGTGTGTGTGTGTGTGCGCGTGCGTGCGTGTGTGTGTGTGTGTGTGTGTGTGTGTGTGTGTGTGTGTGTGTGTGTGTGTGTGTGTGTGTGTGTGTGTGTGTGTGTGTGTGTGTGTGTGTGTGTGTGTGTGTGTGTGTGTGTGTGTGTGTGTGTGTGTGTGTGTGTGTGTGTGTGTGTGTGTGTGTGTGTGTGTGTGTGTGTGTGTGCGTGTGCCACTTATATCCTTCTAAGTTTTCTATTACATTTATTTTAGTGCATTCAAATTGTGTACACAAGTTACCATGCTTTGTCAAATTAACAAAAACTAGCTTCCTCACCCTTGGAGTGACAATGGTAAAATTGGGATAGTGGTTACACAGTTTCAAGTTTCCCTAAGGACCCTAATATGAATGGGTTTTTTATTACATAGACA
>JARHVA010003317.1:357500-372500 GCA_037957365.1 Torreya grandis | reverse complement strand
TGTTAAATATATTATGGTCCACTCTCTTTTCTTATATCATAGGATGTTTATATTACTAGCTATATTTTCCTTCCAAACACAAATTACTGAAACATGAGAATAACTCACTCTAAAAATTACTAGTAAATATAGGATTATGATCACTTACTATGATCTTTGGGGTCATATGTAGATATAAATTTTATGGTTGTATTTGATACAAATCAAAGTGACAATAAAAGGTCATATCTTATGATTTTACCTATTAAAGCCATGATAATTTTTTTTTAGTAGACTAGAAATCCTATAATGAAATCCATGGAAACTTCCTCCTACCACTAGTTAAGGATAGACAGAGGCTTAGAAAGACCTAGGGAATTAATTTTCACATCCTTATTTTGATGACACACCATGGATTATAATAAAAAATTATGTGCATATCCTTTGATACCTACCTAAAATACCCCAACTTATTTTGATGACAAGTCTTTAAAATTAGTGAATTCCCACCTACTATTGAAGCATGGAGTTTCAGAAGAACCTTATTCTTGAGGGTTTAGATTCTAAAATTATACAATATATCATTATACCATAAATAGTCACCTTTAGAAAAAAAATTGTAATATGATGGAATATTGTTATAAATTTTTTATGATATTACATTTATTCATTTCATTCTTCTATTATTATTGTGTTATAATTTTTGACAAATCATAAGTAGCATCTTATAAGACCTAATAATCCCCATATGTTCTTGAGGATGTTTGGAGTTTTCAATTATATTATGTAATTTATATTTTTAGGTTACACCTTAGTTCTTTCAGTCAATTTGATATTACCCATTCATTCCAAGTCCTTTAATCATAAATTATACTTGAAGTACTTGGCATAAAGATAACATTGTTCAAGAGTTCCCAAACCTTGTTGCACATGAAAAAAGTGTCCTCCCATTATTTTTGTTTAATAATAATAATAATAATAATAATAATAGTGGCTTAAAGATAGAATTCATTAAAATCTAAAGTGTAGGAGGTGAATATATGAGGTCAAATGGCATCACCCAAAATTTAGAGTGGCACTCATGGGTGTAAAAATATGTATTTTGAATATCCTAATATATAATTATGATTTGATGATATCTTGAGAAAAAAAAATTAAAAAAAAAATAACAACTTCATGTAAATCATCTAGGAAATCATTAGTTAATGCAATTGGTAATATATCTTTAATGGTGAACTTTTTGCATTTTATGTAATCTAGACACATTGGGATAGGTTTCACCCTAATTATGTACCATCACTACTATAGATTAATTCTCACATTAATTATGACAAATAATACCTAATTCTAACATCTATTTCACCATCTTATCAATATCATGTTTTTTTAGATATGTGTACCTATTAGGTTTTATGTTTGGTGGTTAACTCCCTAGAAGTGTTTGAATGGAATGATCATTATATGTTTTTAGAGGAATAATGTTTTTGTATCAATTAAAAAAACTATTAATTTACCATCTATAATTTATTGTAAATATGGTGATGTAGGCACATTTGAATATTATACTTATAACAAAAATAATTGTGCCAAAAAAAATTGGCACCCTTTTTAATCATATTTTGAATTTAATGAGATATTACCATCTATGGATAATTTTTATGAAAATATCACAATTAAAAACTCATTACCTTTTTATGAAAACAAATGAACAACTTTTATATGTTTATCTCAATCATTCCTAAGGTAGAAACACCCTTAGATGTAGTAGAGATTAATAACATGGGCCATCATAGGGTGATAGATAAGGATGAGTATGATGAGGATGACTCATGCACAATATAAGGTGATTTATGTATTATTTAATTTGGCTTAAGTGACCCTAAATTTATATGATACATTATCTAATTATGGTATGTGTGTGGGTGTGGGTGTGGGTATGTGGGGGGGAGGGGTGGGTGTTATTATTTTTGGAATATATTTATTTCTATGTTATTTTTTTATAAATTTAAAAGGTGTGTTTTGTATGGGTCTCATCCCATTTACAACCAAGAGGTACCAGACCAAAATTAACACACCAAAAATTATAAAAAATCACAAAAAAGGCTATTGATCAATAACTAGAACACAATTAAAAAAACAAAAGATAAAAATCAAGAAAACATAAATTAAGTATCAATTCCATACATGTAATCCCTCCATTATTTATCTAAACTATTGATATCTTTATCAATGTCTCCCATAGAAACTTCTTATAGTTTTATAATATTCCCCTTGTTATATCCTTTATTCCTCTTACTAATCCTCACATTGCTCTATTCCTCCATGCCATATTTTATAACCTCCTTTAAAACATTGATATTGGAGACACTATTATTAGTTGTAAATTTACTCATTTATATGATATTTTTGATATTCTCTCTCATATACACCTTTTAATTCTCCTAAGATAAAATCCTCTCTTCTAACCTTATCATATTTTGATGAAATATTTCACCTTCACCAAGGACTTGTTGCTTCCCATTAAAACTCATGCTACCCCCAGAGATATTCTTAATTAGGTCAACATATTAATTAAAACTATGTATATATTTAATAACCAAATTGAGGATGGTACTATTAAGGTCCATATTATTATTCAAAGCTCTAATTTTATCTTGTAGCTCATCCTCATTCAATTCCCAAATTCTCTTCTTCAACTTCAACCTAGCTTTCATTACTTCACTCAAATCATCTTTAACCAAAAATGGAGATTTATGATTCATGGAATCCACATATTGTTTATCCATACTATGATATCCTCCAAAAAAATCAAGGTCCTTAAAATTCACCTCAAGTGTTTCCTCATTTTCTTCTTCCTCTAAGCCTAAAACCATAAACAATTAGGGTTTATTGGTGGGAGTTGATATGGGAGTATTTATAATAATTTTTATAGACACATTTATTGAAATCTCCCCCTTCCATTTCCATTTTAATAGCACTTTATCCTTCTTCCCAAGTTCAACCATCTTGATGGTGGATGAAGGACCAACCCTAATGTATTTTTCATGATTATACAATAGTAAAATCCAACATTTATGGATAGGTAGAAGGGTTTTTCCTAACTACACTTCAATGATAGCTTTTTACAGCTAAAGGAGTAAATAAAAGGGTAAACTAATAGTAATATTATGATTAAAGTGATTCAAAATATAAAATTCATAAGATAAGATGACTTGGTACCTCCCTTCCATGGTAATGTACTTCATAATTTGTTTGGTGATTTCATGATATGGACTAGGTAGATATTATCTAAAGTAACCCCCTTAAAAGTCAATAAACTACTCACCAGCTTGAAAAAGTTTCTCCATCTCCTATTTTTTGTCATGCCTTTTCTTTAATATTTTATTTCCAAGAATAATCATTCCAATGACTTGATAAATAAGATCCTTAGTGACCATAATTATCACATCTATCATTGAAACCATTTTCCCTTTCCAATTTATAACAAACATAATATATATGTTTGTATCACCACCCTAAATGTTTTACATATAACTAGATAGACTAACATCTTAAATAATGGGTCAAACTTCCTTATTATTCTTAATTTTTCTAGAACTAGTGGTTTGAATTCTGCATACATCTCCTCCCATCACAACATTTTTGTTCAAAATGAAACTAAAAAAAACTTCACTTTTTTAGCTCAACGAAAAAAATTATGCATTTGAGATATGGGCCATATATCACATATTTATTGATTGTAAATGTAATGATTACATCCTTAATTATCTTACATTGTTTGATGTCTTTAGTATTATTCCAACATTTTTCATGATTAGGTGAAATCTTACCATGAGGTAGAATATGATTTTGTATCAAGATCCTTATTGCCAATGATTAAAATTGAGTCATGATTATAACTAATATATATAGACTCAATAATACTATGGTTCCTATTTCCAATCATATTGGTTTACACATATTGTTGTATATATTTATTTTTATATTCATGTCTTCCATTTAATGTTTTACATGTTTAGCTTTAAGACATGTATGATGTATATGTGAAGTAGCAAGTATGATGTAATAAATAAGTTTAAATAATGTGATATACTATTTAAACAAATAATTTAAATCATGTGATGTTTGTATAAAAATTACCAATTCCTAACTTATAACTAATAATGTATGCATTTAAAATTCATGGTATGTGTTGATACACTTATTATGCTCCCTATGTTACTAGGGAACAAGGGGAAAGTAAGAAACTCAATTTTAATCCCTGGAAAACATGGGGATTGAGTCATTTATAAAAATATTGATGGGAATAACATAAATAATAGACATATGGTCACTACTTTGAAAGTCTTCAAGCAAACCCTATTTTAGGGATAACATATGTGTATGTAGTGACATAATTTATTACTAATTTATGTGAATTGTCTTAATATTTGCCAATTACTACCCAAAATACAAACAAATAATGGATATTTACAACATGAACTAAGCTAAAGTGATTCATGGGTGGATATAAGAGTTATTATGGAAGGACAAAAAAAAATATTTTCTTAAGGTAATAGAAGGCACAAGTTCTAGTAACTTCTAAAACAAAAACACATGAAACTAGAATCTACCAACCCTAGAGTAATGATATAAGTTAAATAAATGTAGCTAAAACTTTAGAAAAAATAACATACATATGTTTAACAACATGATTTGCATAAAATTACTCACTCACTGTAAATTACATAGCATATTAAAATGCAAATGAGAAGAAAATAGAGAAAACATACTATTAAATTTGTTAGCCTAGTGTTAAGCTCAAACTAAAATATACATATATCAAATGTAATTGTAAAATTAACTTGAAAACAAGAAACTATCTGACATATAAAAGCATGAGGAAGATTATCCACAAAAATAAATAATTAAGCACTTCAGACAAACTTGTAAAATCTCTAGATCTCTTGCATTACTTCTTACAATAGTTGTTTCTATTTTACAAATTAGAGGGAAATCCCTATTTATAGGTTTAAAAATCCTAAGACAAGTTTGAGTGAACCCACAAAAGGTGCCAAACTAGCCAAGTGGATTAAAATGCCACTTTAAAATGGAATATTTTAAATTTGAATTTATAAGGAAAAATAAAATATTCTAAGGGTCTAGAGGTGGTTGCTGACTAGTTTGTTATTGTTTTTATTGTTGTCTTAGATTTTTTAAAACTTATTCTTTGGTCTATAACTCTACACATGCCTGGTAATTTTGGTTAATTTGAGATAAATCCATGATCATGGGCCTAAATGATGCGCTATCATCAGACCTATAATAGTGGTCCCATACTTAACCCCCAATCCACCAAGTGTATCCCTAGGCTGCAAACATATGACAAGTAAATAGTAGGCAATCCATTATCAGTAACCATCTTTGTCCTTCATGAATATATTCTTAAAGAAATCCTTGAATGCAAAGTTGAGTGCCTGAGTGGGAAAATAATGTATGACATTAGTAGTGTTTCCTCTCCATAAAGCAAGCATGCCTTCTTCCTTTATTGTTCATCTAAAACAATCTACAATACCTTACTATAGCTCAGAAAGCCGACCAAACTTCAACATTTCATCCTGATTCTGAATCAACAACTTAACATGCTCAATTGGAGCAGCTGCAATTTTAAAAACAGCAGGAGATACACCTCCCAAAACAAAAAAAATCAATCATGAAACCTTTTACACCTTTCTCTGAAGGGTTGTAGTAACGACAGGCATCCTTTATAATTACATACTATTTAGCATGGCTTCAAAAGCCTTTTAAAAGCAAACATGTTATACTATTCATTTTTTGGTTGTGTGTTCTATCCATGTCTCAGGTTTATCAACAACATTCACCCACAACTCAAAGCCTTCATTTGCAATAGACACCTGAAAACATATATATATTTGCCCGTGACTTAAAATTCTCTCAAAAAAAGTCTATACATATATTCCCTCCATTTAGGACTGTGTAAACACATATACAATCATTTGTACCTATATCTTCCACAGCCACATGTCATACCAAATTGAAGAACCCTGTTACATAGACTCGGTCTATGTCTTTAAAGACAATAACACATAGACCATGTTCCATATCTTCCAAAATTTGGAGACCACATTTCACGCAGGCTCTACCTTATCCAAATATAATAATATATAAAACAAACAAAGAAAACACAGGTTTTGTTAATACACAGTCTTGGTCTCTTGGATAGTGGGTTGTAGGTATGCATGCCCGAGTACCCTGTTTAGACCCTGTTTAGGATTCTTATAACATTCAAAGTTCTTTAAGATCTCTTGGTCACATAATACTAGTTTTAACTTATTCCCAACATACAAGATAACCAGTCTTTGTCAATGCTCTATAGAGAACCATCATACACATACATAGGCCTGTCACTATGGAAACCAGAATTCTATAAAGGAAACCATAACATTATCATGGAAATCAAAACTCTATTCTTTCCTCTTAAAATAGAATTACTTACAAATAATTTTCATTGATTAAAGGCTTATGAAACCTTCATAGACACATCCATACTAATTCTTGGACTCCACTTGCAACTTCTTTTTTTCTCCTTCATTTTGCATCCTTTGAGATCCTCTTCTCTTCTTACATCTCTTCCCTTGAATGAGAGGTCCTTTCCTCTCTATCCTTCCTCTCCTCTACGTCCCTCTCATCCTCTTGAATGAATTTTCTTTTTTCTATATATTTTTTTTAAGAGCCTCTTATCTAACTTCTACGCCCAATCTTGGGCTCAAGACAAAACACAGTTTTTAATTTGTAACAATATACCAATTTGGAGAAGATTTATCTCAACTAATATCTTACGATTGAAATATTTCAACCACTCCCCTTATTTTCTCTTTAAGCCAATATTGGATTCCAACATGGGGATTCTTTCTTACCTAATTTTACCTTTTCACTTTTCACTTTTGACAATTACATTTATTCTCAAGGTAAAAGTTTGAAATCTAAACACATTATGGAGGGAAAACAAGAATTTGAAATTGAATTTAACTTCATGCTAGAACATCATTTGAATTTGCATGATTGATGACCTCAAATAGCCCTCCATGAAGCTATTGTAGATGCTCCTACATCATACTCTCCCTCTAGAAACAATTTTCCCCTGTATCAAATGAACTACTTCCTCCATGTATTATTCTTCATTATATGCCTAGATTCCAAGGTCTTGTTGTGAATGATAATGCTAGTATTTGTCTTTGATTGTCTTTGTTTTTCATCTGCTTTCTTTTCTTCCTTTTCTAGAATGTTCTTCTTCTCATCTCTTTCTCAACTGCCATCTCTCGCTTCCATGCTTCTTCATCTTCATACATGTCTTCAAGATCTTCTTGACCTTCTTGATTCAAAATTTTGTCCATTGAACTATGGACTTCATTAATCTCTACAACTTTAATACCTGCATACAAAACATTGAAAGCCACCTTAGAATCAAAATATTTAGGCCATGAAGTTTCTTGTCTGCCTTCACATTCTTGCTCCTTGATCAAAACTGTCCTTGCCTCTTGGGTTTGATCTTTTATTACTTCACTCTTACCAGTGGTGTCTTCACCATGTCTTGTACCTTCATTCATCTCTCTTGAATGATCAAACAACTCCTCTAACATTCTCAACTCTTCCTTTAGTGGGATCTCATCTATCTCACCATCTTCATCAAACTTGGGCTCATCACTCACAAGGATTACTTGTCCTTCACTAGCCTTACTCTTCATCTCATCCTTTCTTGAGCTGTCTTCATACAAACCAACTTCTTCAATATACTCATCAAATACAATTGCGGTATCCTTACCTTGTGTCCCCTTACTCTCTTCAATCTCTGCTTGAAGCCATCTTGTTTGTTCTTTGTTTTTAATGAGGCATTACTTTGTTGCATACTCTCCCCTTTCCTCATCATACATCCATTTGGAATTCTCTCCTTGCTGCATATTAGTCCACAAAGCCACTTTCCATTTTTCATTTCTTATGAAAGGATCATTAAATAATTCAAACACATCATCATAGACAATTTGTTTACCTTTTACCTCTTTGGTATACCAGTCAAGCATCTTGTCTTCATGGAATGCCTCTTCCATACTCACCATCTCACCTTCATTCTCTTGGTTGCTGGAATCACCTTCAATCCTCTTCCATTGACTTCTTGGTGTTGCTATCTCAACACTCACATCTTCTTCACTTTTTGCCTTCTTAGGCATCCATATTTGATTCTTTCTCTTATCAATTGACTTCACAAGCCATTTAGGCATCCTATAACCATGATCTTTTGACAATACTAAAAAACCAACCTTGTTTGTCCTTTTATTTTCTTGCACACCTACATTCATATTAGGAATATGAGAAAATCCAATCTTATAAGGTAAACTTGCCTGCTTGCTTACGTGTTGCTTGCTTGTGTGCTCCATCATCCATTTAGGCATTATGTAGCCATGAGTGACTACTTTGTGTGAGGACTTCATCTTCCTCTTGCCTCTTCTATCCTGTGTATTAACATCTTCATGCTCACAATAATAATCAAAATCAGGTCTTAACACTTCATTTACCTCTTGGATAGCTTGTTCCATGGAGCAATCTTTCTCTTCCTTTGTGCTTGGCTATTATCTTGCCTCTTCTTGGCATTCAATGGCATCATGGAAGTCATCTTCATCTTCCATCTCTCCTCTTGCTTGTATGGGTTCCTCAACACCTTCCTCATGCATTAACCAATGCATCTCTTCTTCCTTATCAACAACAACAAACTTTTTATTTTCTCCTACACATTTATTTGTGTACTTGGTGTCTTCTCTTACACCAATATCTTCACTCTATAAGGCCCTTCTCTTGACCTTCATAAGGCTGCTCATACCTGTAATATCCCATGCAAAGACAATATTAGAAATAAAAACAAGAGACCACAAGGTCCCTATGAGTGCTCTCTTCACCCACACTCTTATCTTTTCAAGTGTTCTTCCTGGCACTTCATCTTTTCTTTCTTCTCTTCTCTTGTTCTCCTCAATGAGAACCTTCTTCTCCACCTCTTTCTCTTGTTGCTCACTTGGCAACCTTCTCATCTTCTTCAAGCCTATATGGGCTTCTCTCTTCTTGGCAATCTCATTTTGCCTTCTTCTCCTCTTCATTAGGAGATCAATTGGCCACTGCAACCTTTTCTTTCTTGGCCATACCCATAGTTTCTCATTTGCTTGCATCTTAGACTCAAACATGCTTTTAATCTTAGCTAAATCTTTCCACAAACTAGCAATCTCTTTATCAAAGTCAACATTAGTCATACCTTTCTTCTTGTGGATGCTTATTTTCTTCTTGGTGCCCTCATGTACCTTGCTACTCTCCTTTTTCTCAGCAATATCTCCATTTTTGAGATCTTCACCTACGTCTTTTCCACCTTGGTCTCTTGATCCCTTGTCTCACCCAAGCCTTTTCTCCTTGACTGGTCTTTTGACAATCTCCTTGATCTCACCTAGGCCTTTTTCATCCTAGTCTTTTGATCCTTTTCTCAATCCTGCAACAACTCTTTATACAACACTTCAACAAACACAAATCACAAATCCACATTTACTTTACCTTGGGTCACCATTTATTAAGCTTCCATGAGCTCTTCTCTCTCTTTTCCAAGCTTTAATTAACTTCAAGACTTCCTGTTCTGTTCTCAAAAAAAATCTTCAAAACATATACTTTAAACTAAATATTAAATTTTACTCATACCTTTCCTTCAGCAAATCCCAAGAGCTTCAAGCTCTGATACCAAATGATGCCCTATCATCAAACCTATAACAGTGGTCCCATACTTAACCCCCAATCTGCCAAGTGTATCCCCAGGCTACACAACATATGACAAGTAAATAGCAGACAATCCATTATTAGTAACCATCTTTGTCCTTCATGAACAGATTCTTAAAGTAATCCTTGAATGCAAAGTTGAGTGCCTGAGTGGGAAAATAACATATGACATTAGCAGTGTTTCCTCTCCATAAAGCAAGCATGCCTTCTTCCTTAATTATTCATCTAAAACAATCAACAATCCTTACTATAACTCAGAAAGTTGACTAGACTTCAACATTTCATCCTAATTCTGAATCAATAGCTTAACACGCTCAATTGGAGCAGCTATAGTTTTAAAAAAAACAACAGATACACCTCCCAAAACAAAAAAAGTTCAATCATGAAACCTTTTACACCTTTCTCTGAAGGGCTGGGGCAACGACAGGCATCCTTTATAATTACATACTATTTAGCATGGCTTCAAAAGCCTTTTAAAAGCAAATATGTTATACTATTCATTTGCCGGCTATGTGTTCTATTCACGTCTCAGGTTTATCAACAACATTCACCCATAACTCAAAGCCTTCATTCGCAATAGACACCCAACAACATATATATATTCACCCGTGACTTAAAAGTCTCTCAAAACAAGTCTATACATATATTCCCTCCATTTAGGACTATGTAAACACATATACAATCATTTGTACCTATATCTTCCCCGGCCATGGGTCATATCAAATTGAAGAAACCTATTACATAGACTCAATCTGTGTTTTTAAAGACAATAACACGTAGACCACGTTCCATATCTTCCAAAATTTAGAGACCACATTCCATGCAGACTCTACCTTATCCAAATAGAATAATATATAAAACAAACAAAGAAAACATAGGCTTTGTTAATACACAGTCTTGGTCTCTTGGATAGTGGGTTGTAGGTATGCATGCCTGAGTACCCTGTTTAGACCTTGTTTAGGATTCTTATAAAATTCAAAGTTATTTAAGATCTCTTGGTCACATACTACTAGTTTTAACTTATTCCCAACATAGAAGATAACCAGTCTTTGTCAATGCTCTATAGAGAACCATCATACACATACACAGGCCTGTCACTATGGAAACCAGAATTCTATAAAGGAAACCATAGCATTATCATGGAAATCAAAACTCTGTTCTTTCCTCTTCAAATAGAATTGCTTACAAATAATGTTCATTGATTAAAGGCTTATGAAACCTTCATAGACACATCCATACTAATTCTTGGACTCCACCTGCAACTTCTTTTTTTCTCCTTCATTTTGCATCCTTTGAGATCCTCTTCTCTTCTTACATCTCTTCTCTTGATTGAGAGGTCCTTTCCTCTCTATCCTTCCTCTCCTCGACATCCCTCTCATCCTCTTGAATGAGTTTTATTTTTTCTATATTTTGTTTTTAAGAGCCTCCTCTCTAACTTCTACACCCAATCTTGGGCTTAAGACAAAACATAGTTTTTAATTTGTAACAATATAACAATTTGGAGAAGATTTATCTCAACTAATATCTTATGGTTGAAAGATTTCAACCACTCCCCTTATTTTCTCTTTAATCCAATATTGACTTTCAACATGGGGATTCTTTCTTATCTAATTTTACGTTTTCACTTTTCACTTTTGACAATTACATTTATTCTCAAGGTAAAAGTTTTAAATCTAAACACATTGTGGAGGGAATACAAGAATTTGAAGTTGAATTCAACTTCATACTAGAACATCATTTGAATTTGCATGATTGATGACCTCAACTAGTCCTCCATGAAGCTATTGTAGATGCTCCTACATCACTAAACAAGTTGGGTATCTCCTATATGAGCTTCCCATGTTCCTCTCATATTGGCCTTAGTGCATCCTCAATTGCATTTTCCTTTTAAAGCCTTTGATTGGAAAATGAAACAATATTTATTACCTCATATTAGTCTTTGCACTAACTACATTCTATTAGAATTAATCAACAAAAACATTCATCTATACTCTAAGCTCTTGATCATCCATGAAGGAGCCATAAAGATTGTCACCTAAATGATCATGGCATCCTTAAACAACAAGGAAATCTTGAATTCAACTTTCTCAAAGGATGTATTTGCATCCTTGATCCTATCTAACCATCCCTTCAAAATTTTCTTTATATTCATTAGTATGGTTAGCATATGAATAATGTCTTCACGTGGAAAAAATTTTAGGTTAGGGAATTTATTGATCCTCATAACTATAGCCAAGTTCACCAACTTGGCATCAAATAGTGTAAGCTTTTATTCGATCTTCATGACCACCTTAGATTTCTTGATCCCATCTTCATGCCTTTTTTCCATCACCTTATAAAGGTCAAAGATAGTGATCACAACATTTATTATTTGAGCGATAGTGTCATCTAGTACTATTAGTAATGCCTACTCTTTCAAAAAATTTAATTCCTATTGTATCTCCTTCATTAAGGCAATAATAGACTCTACATATGATTGTATCAAGGATATAAGTTCCTCTATATACTCTTTCACATCTCTAGGGATGGCCTTCCTTTTTATTATCAAGGTGAAAGGGGATCTTCACTCTCATGAACTATGATTGAGATTTATTATGTATATTCCACTTATTTTTAGACTACCCTCTTCATGGTTCCTATGCCAACATCAACCATCATGCCAATTTGGGTTATAGCTTGGCCTTCTTATGACCTCTCATACCTTACTTCCTATATCATGTCCCTAACCCAATTTGGGGAAGTTGTACATAGTGGTTATGTTAAAGGTGGCTGCAATAAGAGTGCCTAGGTAGAGGATGAAGCCAAGTCTATTATAAGGATGTATTCCAATTTCCCAAGTGGGTCAAATAAAGATTTAGCAGGTCCCATGTTCAGGATGAATGAAATCAATTTGGAGGGCATACTCACCTTAGTAGTTATAGTGATATTAAGTGGCCTCTTCCAAGTGAATGGTTTTAATATAGGTTTCAATGGCTTATTGGATCCAAGGGAGCCAAGGATGAGTAATATACTTGTTGTATTAGCCTGGGAAGGAGTAGAATCCATAGCCTAGCTAGCACTAGTGCATGGGAGTCCAGTGAAAATGGAATGTTGGTATTATCATGGGAGATGAAGTGGGGACTAGTGCCTTGAAAAGAAGCAATTGTAGGAGATGTAAACATGGGAGTGGGAATAGTAGTAAAATCAATAAAAGTTATAAATATACTAATAATTTGGAATAAATGTGGTGGGAGAGTAATTACACCAATGGTATCTTGAGGTGAACTTCTACAAGCAATTTCTTGAGAGAGATATTTCCCCCCTCATAGTAGCCTTGGGATATTTATTCCTTTTATAGACCATTTAAATATTTCTCCTTGACAGTGCCTATAACTCCTCCATTGAAAGATTAATGCCTTACTATAGTTCCTAAAGATCAATGACCTCAAGATCAGGCTAACTCAAACTATCTATGGTAGATCCCATAATAGATGTAGATAAGAATGTATGCCCTTGGGAGAGGTCATGTTGGCTACTATATTTTCCTTTATTGGAGATCAGAGGCATGCCTCATTCACTTGAAGTGGATTATAGAAGAGGTCTACAGGGTTTATTCCTAATTAGAGGAATACTATCATCTTGATCTTCCTCTTGACTAGCCTCATAGTCTACTTCCAACATACTTCCATGAATTGGTAGAAGTTGAGGCCTTACTATGTCATCCTTCTTCTCCCTATAAAGCCTCATTTCAAGCTCTATGTTTTTACTTGCATCATTCTTTAGGAATACTTCATCATTCATTACATCTAGGTCTATCCATTCATGGACCTCCTCTTGATGCTTATATTCTAATGCCATATCCTTTTAGAACTGATAAAAGTGTCTTGGAATGACATTTTTGGGGTCCCATGCTCAGAATTCATCCTTAGGCAATAAGTAGGAGTCCCTATGCCTTGTAGACACTATAATGTCTTAACATCTTTTAATATTTTTCCTCCCTAGCTTATAAGGAGTCTTAAGGGTGATCATCTTTTTTTTTGTGGAATACTCCATCAACTCAATGGAATATTTGATAGGACATCTCCTCCTCTACCAACTTTATTTTCACATATCTTGGTAACCTAAAAGGATCCACCATTACCCCTTCCATCCAGATGACCATGCAATTAGATAAAGCTAGAAGCTACCCATTTCCCTCAATGATTGTTTAAATTTTGGGGGAACTCTTGGCATGTCACATTCAGTGATTGATCTATAAACAAGTGGGTAGAATTTTCCTATAATTATCTTGATATTCTGCCTAAAATGGTGAATGTGAATTAGAGATAATGATTGCGACATAATATCATACCACTCAGGGGACCATGAATTTTGACTAAATTGAGTAGTTATGTAGATTACATCTAGCATATATTTCATCATAAATAATAGATCACCATTCTTGTGTCATTCATAGTATTGACTAGATTTTCACTAATAATATCCCCAAGTGGGGGAATCTATTGATCCTCTATGATTATCTATAGGAGTAGAATAGTTTTGATGTCTACATAGCCAATATGTGAGTTATCAAATATTATGCTCAATAAGGCAATGCTAATACTTACCTTCTTCCTAATTATTGGATAGGTAGGTCCCCTTGGTTATTCATTAATATAACTCCCTTTGGGTTAGTCACCCATGATACAAAGATATTATCTAGAGAGTACACCTTATACTTGTTTTCAATGATTCTCTAGTTGTATTCCACCTATGGCAAAAGGTAGGCCATAATATTTTTTGAAACTAGGCACTATAATAAATGAAATAAAGAACCCTTTGTTTATGAATGTTATTAACCCATCCTCACATTTCAACATCCTATAGATGATGTATAGTAGGTTAGTGCATGGTATTACCTTTGGTTTCACTATAGCTTTGTGGAGGCCTACATCTTGAGTTGTAAGGATGTCTGAAGTGAGTTGAATAATATGGGGCATAGGCTCAGAATAATCAACATCCATAGATCCTTTAACATTATAATATACACTACTATAATGAATATCCCCCATGTCTATGGCCTTGAGGATAAATATGTGTCTTGAAACATAACTAAATTGCCATACTAGAAAACAAAAGCATTATTCCAAATGAAATGCCCTTACCCAGAGTGTAAGGTCCTTCCTATGACATTTGTAAAATTTTTTGGATAAAAAATGACATCCTCTCATACTTTTATACAATTGTCAAGCTCCAACAATC
>JARHVA010003317.1:230000-352500 GCA_037957365.1 Torreya grandis | reverse complement strand
TTCTTTTTGTGTTAAGACAACAACAATAATATGTTTATAAAAAAAAGAGTATAGTTATAAATCTTTACTAAAATTAGGGCTTATCAAAATAGGAACTTGAATAATAGCATATTTGATGTCTTAAAAGGCCTTCTTTGCTTTAGTAGTCCACTCTATATTCTCATATTTATTTATCATGACATTGAGTGGTCTCATAATCTCTACAAAACTAGAGATGAACTTTCCTAAAAAGTTGATTTTGCCAAAGAATGATTTTAACTCTTTTTTATTTATTAAGAACTTATAATTTTGAAATTACATTGATCCTATTAGGGTCAATGGTCATACCTTATTGAGTAAGTAGGTGTCCTAGGAGTTTATCTTTGGTCACAAAAAATATGCTTGTATTGGGGTTTAGGGAAATGTCATACCTTTTGCACTTCTCCAACACTTGTTATAAATGCATCATGTGGTCTTTCATATTTTTAGAAAAAAATATTAAATCATCCATGTATATAATGCTAAGATTACCAATTAATTTTTAGAATGAGTGGTCCATTTCTCATAGGAAAGTCACTCTTGTGTTGATTAGTCTAAATGGAATTTGTTTGTAGGCAAATGTTCTCCACTTGGTTGTAAATATAGTCTTCATTCTATCACTTTTGTTCACTATGAAATGGTTATATATTAAAAATACATCAAGAAATGACATCATTCCAAACCCACTCACTAATTAAATGACATCATCTAAGGATGACAATGGATAATTATCCTTCTTTGATGATTTATTTAAGTTCAAAAAATCAATATAGTGTCCAATTTCTCCATTCTTATTTTAGACAAGAACAAGGTTAGTGACACATGTCAAGTGCTATATAGGAAATATTATACTTACATCAAGAAATTTCTTCATTTATTTATAAATCAATGGTTTTAGCACTGGATTTACTAGTATCTATCTCTACTTGAAATGTTTACATGCTTCTTTTAATGGGATAGTGTGAGTAATCACATTAGTATCATATATATTAAGGTCATCATAGGACCAAGCGATGACATATTTGGGCCTAGTCATAAGGGTGGCTACTTTATTCAACTCTTCATTGGCGTACACTAGACCAATGTTAACATTCTTCTCATTCCCAAGATCTCCCAAGTTTACTTTCTTATAATCCTTCCCATTAACTTTGGGTTGCTTAGGTTCATTTCCTTTTTTATCTAGATTAAACATCCTCTGTAAGGAAATCATACCTTTGGGGATCTAGTTATCTTTGAGTGGAATCACTCCTTCACTATCATTCAAATCTTGTACATGACTCTCATCCTATTCATCTATGATGTGGGACTCAAATATGCCAACACTAAATAAAAAGTTAATTATCTACTTGTCATCATCAAAGAATTGAAATGTTTAATGTTATCCAATATAGAGGGGGATGAAATTACCTCCATAGTGAATTCTTGCAAGTTAAAATCCTCTAGAGGTACTAGGTTCATTGTTGCTAAAGTTAGAGCATCTGATAATTGGTTCTACTCCTTGGGCAAGGAAATAATATCAAATAAGTCAAAGTACTTAGTTAAATATCAAGCTCTAAATTTATATTTCCTTAAAAAATAAAATTTACATTGATATCTACTTCTAATTTGAATAAACACTAACTTAGATTTACTATAGACTACCCGTTCTTTAACCTAATGTTTAATTATAAATTTAATTCCTAAAATAAGAGCTTCATATTCTACTAAATTATTAGTGTAAGAGAACTATAATATATATATATATATATATATATATATATATATATATATATATATATATATATATATATATACATACTCTTTTCCTTTGGTATTTTTTATAATTATTCCTATGCTTAAAACTTGATTAGCTCACACACCATCAAAGTGTAATGTCTAAGGACCTTTGTTTTTTTACTCTTTGATCTTGTCACATGTGACAACATCAATGGTTTATAGAGTATAAACACATAAGTTAGAGGATTGGTAGTTCACCTTTTCATTCTTGAAATTTTATTCTATGATCATTTATTTCATCTTGGGTTCTTGGTCAATCCTAATCTAATTGGGGTCCCTCACCAAGGCAACCACATGTGAGAATAATTCATGGACATGTTTCCATTCAAGTATTTAGTCTAGTCACAACTAAGTAATAATACATAAGATTTAGGTATGTCAATGAAATGAATGTTGATGAACTATTGTATTCAAGGATCATGAGCTACCTACATATGGATGTTCAAAAATTCAGCTATTACCTTCACTCTTGACTTGTCCAACTGCACCACCACTTTCTTAGATTTAACTAGGTTTAACCCTAGTTTTTCACATATTCCTAAAGGCATAATGTTAGATAAAGAACTAAAATAAAGCAAGTAATTATGGATACTCTTACAAAAAATTATAATAGTTAATAGGAATGGTGGAACCTCATGCTTACTCTTATACATTACCATGTTGGGATGAGCTTGTTTAACCTATCTAGAGCTAGGCTTCTCATTCAGTGATTTCAACAACAAATCACACTAATCAAATATTTATGTGAGATCATGAAATGTTATGTTTTCCTTGATATTATTCATGTCTTCCACTATGATGTATCCACCTTTTGATGATATGCAATGAGCTTTCATTGCTAGCTAATTCTCCTTACCTTTGGGGTGTGGTGGATTATTGTCTATCATTCCATTAAGAGGTGTGTCTAGTTTATTAGGTGAAATGGAATTTGTTAGAGGTGGGTTATAACCCTTGATTATTAAGGCATAGTTACTCCTTTAGTAATTCTAGAAAACATACACCTCTTTAACACTATCTTCAAGTTCATTCTCATCTTGGCTATGGAAGTCATAAGTCTCAATGATGAGGATAGATTTAGGTGTTCTAAAAGTGTCATTAGAATTATCAAAGATCTTATAATTATTTTGTTCAGTTTTATTCATGTCTAATCCCTCCATTTGGCTTTTGATAGCTTCAAATGCATGGAAAAACTTAACACAGTCTAGTTTTCCATGTCTGTCAATATTGTGCACTCAACACCAAATTGGTAAATCCATCTCACAAATGTTAATCTTAGGATTTTTACTCAAAGGGGTATCATTATTATTGTTAGATATTTTTAAAGGTCTATTATATATTTAGAAATTATAATTTTTACTATAACTCTAATTGATATTACCCATCTATTTCTTAAGATCTAAGAAATCATTAGCAAGCTTCTCAACAATCCTTTTAATTGAATCTAACTCTCCCTTTGTAGGTTCTAGGTTATTGATTTGGGTGGTATCTTAGACATTTGTGTTATTCATAGGCACCATTGTTTGACTAGTGTTGTTATTAGGATGTGCTCTAGAATTCTTTTATAAATAATCCTAGTTGTTGATTAGGTGTAGCATGGCTCAAAGGCAACTAGTTGATCAATGGCATTTGGTTCAATGTAGGGTGATTGTGATTCAAGATAGGGATGACATTTAGAGAAATAATTGTTAGGTCAAATTTTGATATAGCAAAGGAAGGATGCCCTTGAAGGTATATTTTCTCATCAATATGAATGGCCTCAAGATAGACTAAAGGTAACATGTCAATATTTAAGGCCCTTCTCAAGAAGACAAAAATCATTGGATTTAAGGCATTCTTGTATATTTCTAAGGACAATTCATCTACATGATTATACAGTGGGGATGTTAGGGTGTATATATTTTAGAACCTATAATTTAATGTTTTGATTAGATCCTTTAGGTCCCTTTTAAGGGTGGTAAACTATTGGTACACCACTCTCTAGCTAACTACCCTGCCAAATTAGGTAATAAAGGTGTCATTAAAATTATTCCATCTCATGATGAATCTTTGGGTATGTTAAAGAACCAATCATAGGAGGTGCATTAAAATGTGAAAGGAAAGAGATGATAGGCTATGTCTTCATGGATCATGTTAATAAGTCTCAAGGATGCCTTAAAAGGAATTTATATGATCTTTGGTAGCTATTATACTAGTGGGGGTAAAGAAAGGCAAGTACATCTCTAGATTTCTTGGTAAATCTGCATAGGTCTTAGGATGTTAATGGATGAACTAAATAACCATGTCATGACTAGTACAAGGGGTTGTAAATTCTAGTTACATGGGGAATTTAGTTGGGTCTTGGACTTCATATGCTTACCTTTATCTACTCTTGCTTTCTTATGGGTCTCTAGATATGCTAAAGGGGTATTGGGTTTAGATCGGGACCTAGTCTTGATCTCAGGCAACTCTAGGATGTAAAATGAGTACTAAGAACAAAGGAACATTGAATATATTCTCACAAGAGTTAAATATCACAAAGATTAGTAAATATTTCATAGAAAATCCTCAAATAAAGTAGCTTTACCTTAATCTTTGAGGATCTAAGATTTCAAACCTTAGATTTCTCAATTCTTGCACAAAGACTATTAATCATTCAAATTGATCTATAAAGATCAATGTTAAAGTAATATTTGAAGCACATAAATGCCTTATTTATTAGTCTAAGAATGTTAGAATGTTTTAGCACAAAGATATGAAAAGGTTCACTTAAATCTAAATGTAATAAAGCACTTAAGATATTAAATGTCAAGTTTTAGTATCATTAATATCTTAGAGAATGATCTTTACAAAAATATCCAAATTATTTAATAGATTTATACTAAACTTTGCAAACATGATCAAAATAACCTTTAATATGTATAAATAATGGGGTATTTCACCTATTCTTGCATGAATCTAAGCAAATATCTAGATTATTTTACCAAATTTACAAAAATGAATACTAATTTTGATGAAATCTTTCAAAGGATGAAAAGATTCATGCAAAGGATGCAAAGACTCATGTAAATAATACAAATCCATAGTGTTATCTAAAAATATGTTTACTTTGAAATAATTAATCATGTATATAATGAATTACAATAAAATTCTACAAAGATGTATGAAAATAATTGCATAATGGCCTTCCTTCTAGTGTTAGCTTTTCAATTCCTATTTATGCACTTATTATTCTCTCTGTGTCACTAGGAAACAAGGGGAAAGTAATAAACTCAATCATAAGGCCTATAAGACTTAGGGATTGAGTCATTTATATAATTATTGATAGGAAAAAAAAATAGCAAAGATATAGTCACCACTTTGAAAGTTTTTAAGCAAACCCTGCTGTAGGGATAATATATGTTTATGTAGTGACATAATTTCTTTCTAATCTTTATGAATTATCTTAATATTTGACAATTACTACCCAAAATACAAACAAATAGTGGATATTTATAGCATTAACTAAGATAAATTGATTCATGGGTGGATCTGAGAGTGAGTAGGGTAGGGAAAAAAGAATATTTTCTTAAAGTGATCGAAGGCACTAATTCTACTAACTTTTAAGCAAAAACACATGAAACTAACATCTACAACCCTAAAATAATTATCAAATTTTAAATATAGATGAAAATTTAGAGGGATTAAAATGCATATGTTTAACAACATAATTTACATAAAATTTCTCACTCACAGTAAATTGCATAGCACATTCAGATGCAATTGAGAAGAAAATAGAGTAAATGTACTATTAAATTTCTTTGCCTAGTGTTAAGCTCAAACTAATAGATGCATATATGAAATTTAATTTCCAAATTGACTTAAAAAAATAAACCATCTAACATTTAAAACAATGAGGAACAATAACCACATAAAAAAATTACTAAGCACTATAGATACACGTGAAAAATTGTTGCCTCTCTTGTATTACTTCTTTCAATAACATTTTTTATTTTACAAATGAAGGGGAAACCACTATTTATAAACTCAAAATTCCTGAGATAATTTTAAGACAGCCCAAAAAATCTTCCCAAATAACAAGTGGCTTAAAATTCCACATTACAATGGAATATTATACATTTAAATTTACAAGGCAATTTTTTTTTAAGGGTCTAGAGGTGGTTATTGACTAGTTTATTGTTGCTGTTTTTGTCTCAGATTATTTTTTGATTCTTATTTGGTCCATACCTCTACACAATATTGGTAATCTTGGTTAATCTAATCAAAATATAGAATCATGGGCCAAAATAAGTTGGGTATCTCTTAGATGAGCTTCCCATATTATGTTAGTATTGGCCTTACTGCCTCCTTAATTGCCTCTACCTTTTCAAATCTTTGAATGGAAAAAACCATAATATTTATTACCTATATATATATATATATATATATATATATAAATTAGCCACATCCTTATAGAATTGAGTAATAAAAACCTTCATCTATGCTCTAAACTCTTGATCATACATAAAGGAACCATTAGCCTTGGTCACCCTAGTGATCGTGGCATCCTTCAACAACAAGGAAATATTAAATTAAAATTTTTCAAAGGATTTATTTGCACCCTTGATCTAATATATCCATCCCTTCAAAATTATATTCGTATTAAATAGGATGGTCTGTACATGAATAATGTCTTCAAGTGGCAAAACTTTGAGGTTGGGCAATTTATTTATCCACACAACTCTAGCCAGGTTCACCAACTTAGCATCATAGAGTGTAAGATTTAGGTTGAGATTTATGACCACCTTATATTATTTTATCCCATCTTCCTACCTCTTTTTCATCACCTTATAAAGGTTGAAGGCACTAAATACAAAATTTATTATCTATATTGTAGTGTCATATGGCACTTTTGGCAATGTCTATTCATTCATCCTTTTCAATTCATGTTGCATCCCATTCATCAAGGCAATAGTAAAATTTTCCCATGTTTATACCAAGGATATAGGGTCCTCTATATACTCTTGTACCTCTCTAGGGCTGACCTTCCTTTTTCTTGTCAAGGTGAAGAAGGGCTCTTCACTCTCATGAACTATGGTTGAGCTCAATTTTGGATGCTCAACTTATCTTCAGACTACACTCTTCATGGTTCCTATGTCAACATGGAAACTCATGCTACTTTGGGTTGTAGATTGGCCTACCTGAGGCCTCTCCTACCTTACTACCTACATAATATTCCTAACCCAATTTTGGGTAGCTATAGATAGTGGCTATGTGGGAGGTGGTTGTAATATGAGTGCCTAGGTGGAAGATGAAGATAATGTTGTAATAAGGATGTATAAATTGGTTGGGTCTAATTTCCCAAGCGGGTAAAACAAAGATTTGGTAGGGCCCATGTTAATTATGACTGAATTAAATTTGGAGGGCACACTCACCTTAGTATTTGTGGTGAGATTAAGTGTCCTTTATCAGGTGAATGGTTTTAAGATGGGTTTCAATAGATTAGTGGATATAAGGGATCCAAGGGTAAGTGATGCACTTATTGTGCTAGCTTGGGAAGGAGTTGAATTAGTAGCCTAGATAGCACTAGTGCTTTGGTATCCTAATTAAAATTGAATGTTGGTAGTAGAATGGGAGATGAAGTGGGGAATAGTGGCTCTAAAAGAAATAATAGTAAGGGATGCAAACTTGGGAGTGGGAGTAGTATTAGAAGTAAGAGTAGTTGTAAATGTACTAACAAGTAGGAAGGAATGTGGTGGGAGAGTACATACACCAATGGTATCCTGAGGTGAGATTGTGGTAGTAGTTTCTTGAGAATTTGAGGGAGGAGATACTTCCCCCCTCATAGTAGTCTTGGGAGACTTCTTCATATTGTATACATTTTCTATGTTTCTCCTTGATAGTGCTTACAACCTTTCTATTGAAGGTTCAATGCCTTATTTTATTTCCCTAAGATCAGTGACCTTAGGATTAGGCTAAATCAAAATATCTATAGTAGTTTCCATAGAAGATGTAGATATGAATGTATACCCTTTAGAGAGCTCATGATGGATAATAGTTTCTCCTTGTTTAGAGCTTGGAGGCATGCCTTTTTCACTTGAAGTGGCTTGTAGTGAAGGTCTATAGAGTCTATTCCTAATGAGAGGAATGATATCATATTTATCATTCTCTCATCTAGCCCTGTATTCTACATCAAACATACTTCCATGAGTTGGTGGAAGTTGAGGCCTTATTATGTCCTCCTTATTCTCCCTATCAAGCCTCATTAAAACTCTATATTTTTATTTATATAATTCTTGAGGATTACTTCATCATTCATTACATCTAGGTATATCCATTCATGGACCTCCTCTTGATTCTTATATTCCAATGCCACATCCTTTTGGAACTTGAGGAGGTGTCTTGTAATGATATTGTTGGGGTCCCATGCTTAGAATTCATCCTTGGGTAATAGGTATGAATCCATATGCCTTACAACCACTATAATGTCCTTTCATCTTGAAATTTTATTCCCCCCCAACTTATAAAGTGTTTTGTGGGGAACTATCTTATTTTTTCTCTTGAAGATGTCATCAAATCCATGGATTAGTTGATAGAACATATCCTCTTATGCCAAATTCATTGGCACATATCTTGATAACCTAAGGGGAACAACCATTACCCCTTCCATCTAGATGACTATGCAATCAAGGTAAAGCCAAAAGCTACACATTTCCCTCAATATCTATTTAACTTTTAGGGGAACTCTTGGCATGTCACTTTTGATGATTAATATATAAAAAAGTGAGTAAAAGTTTTTTATAATTATCTTGATATTTTACTTAAAATGATGAATGTACATTATAGAGAATGATTGGGGAACTTATTACCACTTAGGGGACCATGAATTTTGACCTAGTTATGCATTTTCATAGAATGTATCCATTAGATAGCTCATCATGAAGAATGGATCACCATTATTTAAAGTGTCATTCATAATAGTGACTAGATTGTTGCTAATAATATCCCCAAGTGAGGGAATATGTTGATCCTCTAGGATTATCTTAAATAGTAGAATAGTTATAATGTTTACATTGCCAATATGTAGGTTACCAAATATTCTATGTAGTAAGGACATGACAATCCTTACTCCCTTCCTAGATTGGTAGATGGGTAGGTAACCTTGGTGATTCATGAAGACAAATCCTTTTAGGTTAGTCAACTATGATGCTAGGATATTGTCTATAAAGTACACCTTGTACCAATTTCTAATGATACTCTAATTATATCCCACTTGTCGTAAAGGTACGTCATAGTATTTTTTGAAACTGGGCCTTACAATGAAGGTAATCAATAACCCTTAGTTTATGGATTTGATTAACCCATCCTCAAATTTTGAAATCCCAAAGGTGTAGTATAATAGGTTAACACATGACATAACCTCTTGTTTTACTATAACTTTATGGAGCCCTATACCTTAAATTGGAAGGATGTTTGAAGTAAGTTGAATGATATAGGGCATAGTCTCAGAATCATCAAGATAAGGCCTTAACTCCTTCAACATTGTAATATACACTAATATAATGAATATTCCCCCATGTTTATGTATTGGGGATGAAATTTGTGTTGAACAAAACTGAATTTCCATACTAGAAAAGAAAATCATCATTCCCAAGTGCAATGCCCTTACCTAAAGTGGAGTATCCTACCTGTGCTATTTTTGCAATGTTTTAGGTAAAAATTGACATCCTCTCATAATTATCTACAACTATCAAGCTCTAAGAATGGTGATTGGGGTGTAGTATATAAATAGCTTAAGATTCATTGAACTTTGAAATCATCAAATAGTAGCAATAGAAAATACATATGCAAATGTAGGTAACAATAGCCAAGTTAGGTAGCCTTTTGAAGATTGATTTGATTAATGCAAGGTTTGATGGTGATTCTATTTCATGTCATATTAATGGTGATATCATCACATTTTCATTCAAAATAATGCAAATTATTGATTTTGGAATTTAATTGCTTTAGAATTCAAATTTAACACTAATTTACTTTTGATTTGCCATTGATTTTAGCTTTAAATCTAAAGATTATGACCTTTTGACATATGGCATGCCACCTTAGATCCATCTAGATGCCCATGGGGTAAAATTAATATGTTTAGTTAGTGTAAATATGGACACATGGCACCTTCTAATTACTCTCAATATCTTGGGGTGTATCTTAGTGTGATGAGTCACTTGTACCATACCACATGGAATCTTTATATTCATGGTAGGCTCTTTAATGGGGTCATATAATTTTGGTTGGTTATGGGAGTATCATCTGTTGCTTTCATAATAAGTTAGAGTTTCTTATTTTCTAGGTGGATTTTTTCACAAGCCATCTTAGCCTTGATTTGATAGGTGGTTCTCTTAGAATGCTTTAGATAACTATCAAAAAATTTATGTCAATCATGTGGCTCAGATGCTTCAACATGTCACTCTCATAGGTGATCCTATAGATCTCAAAATGTAGCTCCATGAGAATGACATACAACATCATCTCATGGGTATTTAGTAGACATACATCACTTAGATAGGCCTTCAAAGGTGTTATAGTGGATATTTAGATATAATTAGTGTGGGCATGACATGTGTCATCATCATGCAAGTACAAAGGGGAAACATGTTATTATCATGGTATTTCCTTAGTTATTATACCACTTATAATTCTTGGAGGGAACTTTGTAGGGTTCATTTTAGAGGGACATATTGAAAAATCTATAGAATTCCAAAGGTAAATTGAATTCACAATGGTGGTGAATTAGTTTGGAAGGTGTATCATTACATAAACAAATCATGTGATGCCACATGGAAAATCACACAAGGCCTACCAAGTTTCTATGAATCTCATGAAAATGAAGATGAACACCTAAGAAATGTATATGTATGATGGCATAACATTGATAAATGATGATAAGGTGAAGATGAATGATGTAAAACTATGGGATGACACTAATAACTAGTAGGTAGATGATGGTAAGCAGTAAATATATATTAATAATTTATGGGTAATCATTGACAATCTACAAGTGGGCATGAGTAATCTATGGGCATTTATCAATATCCTTCAAGTAGATGTTGGTAGCCTATAGGTGGATGCTTATAGGCTATGGGCATCCACCCATAAACTACCAATGTTCACTTACAAACTACTAGTGTCTACCTATAGACTATCAACACCCATTAATAGACTATTGATGCCTACCTATAGACTACCAACACCTACATATAAACTACTAACGTCTACCCACTACCTATCGACATCCACCCACTACCTATCAACATCATCTCATAGTCTATCCTTTTTTATCTACATCTTACCATCATCTACACATAAGTAGTCTACCTTTGTCTACTCATAGCCTACCATCTTATACTCACATGCTATCATCAGACATTGATAGATTGTAATCAAGTACCAATAGGATACTATTAGGTGCTCACACTCATAGGATGCCATCAGATTCCCATAAGATATCATTGGATGCCTTCATGTTTAATTTCCATGATGGTACTTATAGAGTAGTAAATGGAAATACATTTAAAAAATACTAAAAATATATATTATAAAAAATATTTTCATACCTTGTTCGAAACTTTTGATTCTTGAATCCCTCTTGGGACCTAAAATGCAAACAACCAAAAAATTCAAATATGTGGCTAATTCCTCTAGATTGGTTTTTTAGGTACTAGAAAATTACATTTATATGAGGAAATTTATATTCAAATATAGGCAAAACTATCCTTGAAATTAAAGTTGACCTTAAAAATTTAGTCTATCTCACCCTGTCGACCACTCCACAAAAAATGCCAAATGCTGAATTTAAAAAATGGAATATTTGTAGATTAATGAAGATTTACCACTAAAAAGAATCATTGGAACTTTGGAAAACTATATACCATTGAGCCTTGGTCAAACAACTCAAGTGTTGTCAAATGTCTTACTTGAGGGATCTTTCAATATTTGGATGGATTTAATGTTTTATGGACATGCATTGATCTCAGATGGAATTTTGGGGGATACACATCACTTTAGAAGACTACTGGAGTTTGGATGATCATGCTTGAAACATATGGTATTATCTCATGAGCTTATATATTATAGTGGGACATATGGTGGCTAGGATTGAATAGACTAGCTTGTGGGATCTAGAATCTAGACACATAGCCTTAGATTTGAATTCTAACAACTAACTTCCTTGTCAACTCTCTAGATGAATCCATGTGGTTTATGAGGATCATAGATTTATCCCAAGTGTCTTGTGCAAGGTGCATTTATTTTGGCCAATGGAGTAGCTCAAATTTTTGATAGAAAGAATTATGCCTTAGATAATCACCATGATGACATGTGGCACATCATGGAGTCAGTGTTATTTTATAGTTTAGCATCCTACAAGGCATTAAAAAACTACTACTTTTAAGTTGACATCTTATGAATCTAAGCAAGAGACCAAGTTGGACTTCTATAAATGTCAAGTGCCTATTACAAGAAAATTTAAAAGAATTTTAAATTAATATTTAAAAGTAAATGCTTTAAATAATGTATAAGATTAGTCTAGTAATATCTAACAAGGCTTATGGCATTCATGACAATGGGAGACCTAGGTATAACCTCCTTGGCAAAGGATTATCTACACATTTTTGAAGCATCTATGGTTAACAATTGATCATTAGATGAAGCTTGATAAAGATTTAAAATAATTCAAATATTTCTAAGCATTAATAACTATTGTAATATGAATGATTAACCAAAAATTATTAGGAAGTATTAAATCAATTCTATGATGAAACAAAATGTCTTAGGAAGATTGGAATTTTAGACATTTTGGTAATTTAAGAAAGGAGGGTCCCCATTCTGGGAATAGTGTAGTTGAACATCAACAATATGTAAGTGATAATACTATCCATTGATATGTATATAAATATATGGATCAATGTACTTTTTTTAATGGGTTATCAACTTATAATCATGTTTAAATGGTATCCATATTCCATACATTTAAATTAATCATTTTAATAATAATTTTTACTATAAGATATTACTTGGGTTCTTTTGATTCTTGATATTATAGTCAGTATTAGGATTTTCCATTTATACCCACTTTTGAGATGTACCCTTTCACACCTTAGGATGTTATTATCTATTTTTATTTGTCATATTTATTTCAATAGAAATGGTTTCACTTTGGAAATGAATTTCTATATGATCATGAGCATCACCAAGTGTTTCATTCATTTATTGTAACTAGGAAATACCTAATATCACATTGTACTTTAGAAAAGATGGCATAATATGGAATGTTAATAGGCATGTTTTATGAAAAAGAGACAAGGCAATTTAATTTATCCCATTTTTATATTTTTAGGTAGAGAGATCTTAGTAAAATATTCAATATTATATCCAATAGAATTAATGAAAGGCATATTATACATGATTAAATTTAGCTTCATCATCTACCATAAATAATTTCTTTATGTCCCTCTAATTAAGCATTTATGATCAAAGGATCTATATTTGAAACATACATAGTGGTTAGATTAGTGGAATCCTTGATTTAATCATTTATATTTTTAACGATGTATTTATTATTACATTCCTTCTTAGGTACTTATTTATTTGTAAATTATTTTTTAGGTAAATCTTTTTAGGAATCTCTTTTTTTGGAGATGGTATATCATAGTAAATATGTTTCTCAACTTTAATACATGTATTGGTGTTATAAGTATGTTATTAGACATAAATGTCACATTTCTCCATAATATCATGATTTTTTATTTTAATAATATTATATTAATTGAATTCTAATTATTTATATGATAGGAATAATATGTTATATATCTAGTTGAGTTTGGTGCATGTTATGTATCATAATATATAATAGGATGTAGTGGAATAACTTTCAAGTTAAGCACCATTTTTTAAATTTCACTCAGATACTATCAATTTAGAAAGTTGGCATGATCTAATAAGGGATGGTGTAGGACTTGTTGGAGGAATCACCATTTCTTAGACAATGGTGTATATTATTCTTGAAAGGCATATTAATTTTATTTATACTTGGATAAATATAATAAGATAAATGATGAGTCTCATGTGATGGAAATTTTCTTGTATCTAGTGTTAAAGCCACATAAAAAAGATTAAAAGATGGATTAGTAGTATACATTATTTTATATCTAAATTAAAGTAAAATTTTATTACTCTATCTGTGAGAGAGAGAGAGAGAGAGAGAGAGAGAGAGAGAGAGAGAGAGAATAGTTAATATATTATAGAGTGTATGTTATTTTTAATATAATAATATAGTTATGAATTATCTCATTTGAATATTTTTTAATATATATGATGTACTAAAATGTAACACATGTCTACTATTAGTGATAACCATTATAATAAATAATCTTATAATATGATACAAATATATAACTATCCATTAGGAAAATCAATAAAATAACCAAAGGTATCCACAATCAAGCTTATAGGAAAAAAAATTAAGCATTAATGCACTTTGATGAGTATAGTTTCCAAAAGAAGAAGGAAATGCTTGAAGATGTTAAAAATGACCTCCATCTCTAAAAAATAAATTAACTTTAGTGAATGTTTTTTAAGGGATATGAGTATTAACCATATCACAATGAATAAGATTAGAATGTATAGAATTAGAATCGATCCTGACATGATATGTATTAATGTTAATTTGAAGGATTTCCTGAGTATTTTTTATTAGATATTAGTTTTACTCATGGAAAAACCAAAAAATAATTATATCTAATTAAAATTACTCATGAAATCCTTCAAATTAAGATTAAAATACAAGATTGGGTTTTAACTGGGTTCATCCCACATTATTAATAATTTGGAGACAAGGAGGATTTATTAGGCACTTTTAGTCATATAAAATGTCCAAACTGGTAGTTTGAGTGTGGCTTGTGACACCCTATCTAGTAGGTCCTTTTTGCATGCTTGTATGACCCTTATAGACACCTTTTCACTCATTACTAGTCATCTAAAACATTATGAATGGTCATTCCACATCAACCAAGCTATATTTCCTAGGCCAATCTTATTCCCATAGGTCTTGATCCTATAGGATAAGATCACCATACTTGGGTTATAGCACCAGACCCTATGGTTTCCCATTTTTAGCACTCATATCCATTTTCATTTTGATCCCTAATGGTTATTTTCATTTGATCCTTATCCTTCATTATGTTATCCTAACACGAATACATCTGAATCATGACCAATTATTCCCTATAAAATCCTATTCAAAGCTAATTTAGAAGAGGAGGTGATAAATATTAAAAATCAATCAAGAATACAAATAAATCACTAAGTCAAACTTCCCTATTCTCTACATACTATCGCCCAACATAGTTGAAAACATACTGAAACACTCATACTATTCCTTAACCACCTCAAGAACTCTCAATTTGGTATTTTTTGATTTTCATCACATTATTTCACAAAGCACATTAGGTGGGAGAACTACATTGGGATAGATACCTCTTTGGAGTATTGGCATATAAGTAGCATGCCCACACAAGGAGTTTATATTTCACATTCAATGCATATTACACACTAACCCCCCTTTCTCAAGTGATTCAAACATTATTTTCTCAAACATGATGGAGGGTTAGGGTTTTGAATATTAAATCAACTATATAAAAAGTTTCATAGACAATAAACACTCAATATTTCATAGGTAGGCTCACACAAGAGCAATGTAAAGACCGAAAAAGTTTTAGGTCTTTGTGACCATCTTGGACAATAGTGATAGGAGTGGACAACAACACCAAAACCAAAGTGTCTTATTTTTATCACTCCTATCATTTAATCAAATGAAATATAAATTTATATTCATGACATTGTCCCAATCTTGCATACCTAGTTTTAGCCTCTATCTTAGCCATCTCAACCTATTTCTAGGTAAGTCATATTTCTTCTAATTTATTACTAGTTTTAGAAAGCTTAAAAAGAAAAAGAAATTATATAAATTAGGGTTGTATTTATTACAATATTATTTACTAATTTATTAATCTAAACCTTTAACTAAAATAAGAATACTACTCCATTATTCCCAATAAGGTTGATTGTTCACAATATGGAAACTTATGTGTTAAATGTCAACAATATAATAACCTAAAGCATGCACCATCACAATAATTACATCCTATTATCTCTCCATGGCCATTTATGTTATGGGATTTGATATTATTATAAAGATTAACCCTAAGTTCACTGATGGACATAAGTTTATCATAATAGATACATAATACTTTACCAAGTGGGTGGAAGCCATTCCACTTCAATCTACCATAAGTGAGGACATTTATAGCTTCCTTATGACTCATATTATTTCATATTTTGGATTACCCATAGTAATCATTTTTTATAATGGAACATCATTCAAGAAAAAAAACTATCAAGAAATTTTGCATAAATTATAATATCAAACACACATTCTCCACTCCATACTGCCCACAAGGAAATGATAAAGCAGAGGCTATGAATAAAACCATCAATAATATTTTGAGTAAAATAGTGACCAAATTAGGAGATGATTGGTAGAATCAACTAGTTTATTCATTATGGATTATTACAAAAGTGTTTGTATGCCCATAAGAGCCACTCCTTATTCACTCATTTATGGCATAGAGGAATTTTTACCGTTAGAATTAGAAATCCCATCTCTGTGTGTCTCCCTTAAAGGTATCCTCACTAATGACCAGTATCATGAAAAGTGTCAACACCTGCTCAAGTAGTTAGACCATACACACATTAAAGTAGATGAACATCTCAGAATCTACTAGAAACATATACAATGATCCTTTAACATATGATTTCACACCATAGAGTTTGAAATTAATGATCTCATTCTCAAATAAAATCTTCATAATGTCAATGCCAAATAAGAAATCAAAGAAAAATTTAAATTGAATTGGCTAGGTCCATATCTCATTACTAAAAATTTTAGCCCTAAAGTGTATCATCTATACTCACTCAAAGGAAAGAAACTAAAAAATCCAATGAATATTATGCATCTACATAGATTCTATGTATAGTATTTCATTACACATTGTATTGCACATAGTTTCTTTCTACTTACTTGTACATAATTTATCATCTTACTTGTACATAGTTTCCTTATGCTTAGTTTTACATAGATTATTTTGAAATACCATAAAAAATACAACATTTCAAAATATAAAAAAATTCAAATAACTCAAAACACCAAAAAAAATTCAACTATATGCATTATCCAGGCTTTACATTTCTAATACCATGTTAGACTTACATTTTGTTGTTCTATGTTATTGTTTGTTGATTTATCTACATTACCATACTTCACTTGATCTTATTTGAGTGTGTGTAGTGACACTCAGATCCTTGATCACTTCACTCTACCCATTAAGAGGGCATCCAACTTTTACATTTGAGATATACATCAACATATCTACCCATTGGGGGCATCATATACATGACTACACCATCTAGGTTATGTCATTCCTACACCACACACTCTAGTCATCATTTTCATGTACATAACTTAGTACCTTACATAGATTATTTTATCAAAACTCACTATTATATAGAAATTTTGTATTTATTGGAATCTACCTAGTCTTGTACTACATGTTTTTCATACTTACACTTATTGCTTTGATTAGTTAGATGAGATATCATTTCTAGAATTTTCATGATTTCCTTTATTGATTTGAATATCTAGATGTGATTGCATTTCTTAGTTCTTGTATTTTATGCTTGTGTATGCCTTTGGATATTTTCAAATGTCCTTTACTTATACTCTTATATGTTCTTGTGGCCCTCATGCTAGCTTTTTTTGTACTCTTGTGTGCGCCTTCAGAAATTTTCCAATGTCCTTTACTTTCTTGAAATTGTATGTGTATGTGGGAATTTGAACATGATTTGTATGCTTGATTTTCTAGTTTGAGTGACATGTGCACATGTCCCTTATTTACTTGGCCCCTTGTACACTTTTGTGTGCTTCTTGCTTCTTTCCTTGTTTGATTTTTTAATTATTTTCTTCTCTATTATTTGCAATTACATGATCTACACCATGAATTATCTTTATTTCTTAGATGCCATGATGGACATCATGCTTGATCCCTCTTTAACAACTAGCAATTAAAATTTTCTAGTTTTAGCTCAATATAATGCACATGTTTTTACATTGTTACATCTATCTAGGCATACACTTATTGATCTAACCATCTCCATATATTTAAGCATATATATTATGTTATATCTTGAGACATTATTTCAATTATCATTGTTATATCATATATTTCACAGTGTAACACACTTGTAGGGATATTTCTTCTAAGGGTAGTCATTGTAGGGAATTAAATCCTACCCTCAGAAGAGGGGGAAACAAATAAGGAATTTTTCATAGATATCAGACCCTTATACCAATCAAAAATTCAATTTTTTGAACACTCATAATAGCATTAAAAAATCAAAACATGTAGAGCAGACCAGACAGATAGTGACAAATATAGAATAGTCATAAAAAATAGTAAAGGAAAAGAGCACCATATTTGGACTACAACATCAAACAACAAAGTGTTCTATTTTTGCTAATCCTATCTAAATAGCCAAAAATATAGAATTTCCAAAAATAGATAGAAAGGTAAGGTCAGTTATAGTCTTTTTAACTACAATATAGTTTAGACTGAGTAGTTTTAGTATAGTTTTACTCAGAGTATCCAAATATAGGGGCATCATGCATGCCATGATGGCTCTTTCTTTTACTTTTAGATTGGGTAGTTGGTATAACTTCTAGATCAAAATCATGTTACAAACACCAATGATTGGGGGTAATGTGCATGACACATTTTCCTTCTTTTCTTTCCATTTCATTGTATTTCCTAGATATTCTCAAGAGTTTCATGATTTATTCCATCTACAAATGGTTGGAGTCATTTCAAAGTGGCTTTCATATGAGCCTATTTCTCAGTTTCAGAGTGGCTTTCATGAAAGTCTAATATCCACCTTTCAGTGGCCAAGATTAGCCTAATTCTCACTACACATTTAACTATTCACACCATATTGTTATATTATAGAGTATATATGAGCTTTAGGATCCATCTCATATGAAACACATTTATATTGGTATAAGTTCATAGCTTCACACTTAATGGGAAAAAATAGAGCCAAAGGAATAGATAGCTTTTATATTCTTAAGCCACCTACTCAGAGGGATTAAACACATAGTCCAAACATTTATTAACACATTCATGATCACATATCTTCACTTAGTGGGTGATGATAGAGCCAAAGGAATAGCTTTTACATTCTTGAGATACTTTCAGGTGATTGATAACTTATATCCATTCATGATAGTACTCTTGGTACAACTTCACATAACATCACTCAACATCACAATAGATTTATGCTTCATGATGTGCTCTCTCTACACATGCTCAACATCACACATCTTCATGGGCTTCACCCTTGTAGGTAAGTTTAGGTTCACTATCTACTTTTCCTTTATCCTAGTATTTCACTTTATTCCATCACTAGGGCGAATGTAGTCATATAAAATGTAAAAATTGGTAGTTTGAGTGTGGCTTGTGGCACCATATCTATAGGTCATTTTTTCATGCTCTTATGACCCTTCTAGACACCTTTTTGCTCATTACCAATCATCCAAAACCTTCTGAATGATCATTCTATATCATCTAAACTATATTTCCTAGCCACCTCAATCACTCTTAATTTGGAATTTTTGTAGCTTAGGAAATATAGTTTAGGGACTGGCATCTTACACACTAACCACACTTTATAAAATGATTGAAATATTGTTTTATCAAGCATGATTGAGGGTTAGGGTTTTTAAGATTAAACTAACTATATAATGAGTTCCATTGATAATTAACACTCAATATTTCATAGATAGGCTCACATAGGAACAATGCAAAAACCTAAAAAGTTTCAGGTCTCTATGACTAGTTTGGACAAAAATAGTAGGAGTGGATAATAGTACTAGACACCAAAGTATCCAATTTTTGGTGCTCCTATCCTTTTGATAAATGAAACCTATATTTAGATTCATGACACTATCCTAGTCTTTCATTGCATATTTTAACCTCTGTTTTAGGCATCTCAGCTTATTTCGAGCTAATTCATATTTTTTCCTATTTATTACTATTTTTAGAAAGCTAAAAAAGACAAATAAATTATAAAAATTAGGAATATATTTATCACAATATTATTTACTAATTTATTAATCTATACCCTTAACTAAAATAGGAATAAAACTCCATTATTCCCAAAAAATTTAAATCAACACTACACTCATCAAATAGTTGACAATGGGGAAGGAGGCTAGTGGGTAATAATCTTGAAATCTTGAATTACATTCACCATTACTCCCTTACTAAAAAAATATTGTATTATTATTTTTCTAAAGTGGGTCCCATTGCCTTGGTATTATCACAAAAAATACATGAGTGAAAAAATGTCATTTGGATGAAATGACTAATCATAAAGTTCATTAAGGTAAACTGACTAAAACACACACAAGTAAAAAACCCACAAAAAATAATATTTAATGATATGTCTTAGAAATAAGATATAAGTTATGTAATTATATTTGGAATTCACCTATCACACATATCATCATGGTAATTATCCCATGAGTATGAATTTTGGGAATCTTAATGGGTTCATTCAAGGGTTGAATCATATTATTTATGGTAAACATGGGAACCCTCTTGGAAATGGGTTTGGATGACAACCAATTAACACAAAGAATATAAGATGAAGTAATTTAAGTAAAACCATAGAAGGAATAATATGAGTTCATTTTATGTTAACTACTTAATAAAAAAATATTTCAAAATTTATAGTATAAAATTAAGGTTTGCTAAAATATGTGTTTAATTTTTTTGTAAAGTCCATTCATTAAGAATTTTCCTATCACACTAGACATAACATTTTCATCATTCATAATTAAAATAACTTATGTCATCAAATACATATTATCCATTTTGATAATATGAATCATGATTCTATCTAAGAAAAAATAAAATTATGAGCAAACAAGGGGAAATAAACCCTAAGGATATGATATGGGAATGTAACCCAAGAAATTAGAACTAAAAATTTATGAAAAATAGTAAACACTAAAGGTAAGGAAGGAAAATAAACCTACATTGGATGTAAGTATGGGGGGTTCAAAAATTAGTTTTTTACCAAAATTATGACACTAGGGTATAATGACACTAATAAAATGGTAAAACTATGTACAAAATGGAGATTACTAATATGACCATCTAAAATAAAAACTAATCTACCCAATGGCCTATAACAAGAATAAAAAATATAATATCAAAGCACTGACAAGTAAAATTAATGAAATATAGTATAATGATGAAACTACCACATCTTAGTGATCCATAATCAAAAATAAAACAAGTGTTGTAATAGTAAAAAAGACACTTGTAAAAGATCAGATCCTTATTTTAATGATTTAATAAAAATCAATATTTAAAAAGATTATAGAATTTAAAAAATTCACATTGATAGAAATTTTAAGAGTGTAAGTATATGAGACAAAAATTGACAGATAATACTAACAGAATTTGATAACGGAGTTCAGCATAATGGCCTATGTCTTTAGATCTACTCTAATGAGGATTGCTCCTATTAAAATTATCACAAATTTGCTTATAATTACTTTAGAACTCTATCAAATCTTCTTTTTGGGCCTTCATTTTGTTAGAAGATTTCTCTCAAACCAAATACAAAGTTTGAGGCCTTTAAAAATTCTCCCTAGGTCTCTAAACACTCTGGCACATGCCTTGTATTCATGGAATAACATTGAAAACATTCAAAAAACACTTGGATTCAAATAACACATCAAGATCTTTATATAGTGCTTGCTCTCACAGGTGCAATGGTCAAGTGCTTATCCTCTTACCCAAAGTGGGGTTGGTTCAAATCCCATGCCAGTGGTTTTGTCTCCATTAAAATCCAAAATCCCACATTGGTAAGTTGGTGGTAATTTTTGGTTTTTAAATACCACAAAACTCATGGGTGATTAATGCCTTAAAAGGCATGGTCCATGAAGTAAACGTTGGTATGTGTCATATATATTGGGCTATGTGTTGGAATTGTGGGAAAATGTGGCATTAACCATGGCATGTTTATAAGGTATGTTAGATAGAACCTTCAGTTGGTTGGGATGTAATGGTGGGCACTGATGTGACATGGAACATTAGCTAAACTTAACATGTGAGCTTGGTACATGGAAAGGTGTTAGGTTGAAATATTTATTTACAACATTCAATGGTCTTTGGGCATGGTAATAATTAATTACATGATACATAAAATTTAAGCATGGAATAAGTGGTGGTAAGTTATGTGGTGGCTTGAGGACCCACCATGTAGACCACTCTCCACTCACTACTTGTCGTCATCCAACTGGATGTTCCATTCAAACCAAATTTTTTTATTTGCCTTGTTTGATCTTTAATGAATGATATCTTGCATATAAAGGCTCAAAATGAACTCATTCAAATTGTGTGAAAAATCTCTTGATGAGTTATTTTCTATGCCATCAATCAATCCATAATTTGACTTCATTTTTGGAGTAAAACATAGATCCTCCTAAATTAATACTCCCCAATAAGAGGTTTTAGACCTCCAAATTTTGATTAATTGGTAAAGAGGTGAGGGTATTTCTCCCTCATGCTTTTGGCTTCCATCTATTTGGCCTTGTTCAGATGCATCCTTTTGAGACCTAAATGAAGATACTCAATATCTGCCCTTCATGAAGTCCAAACCTTCTTGTCAAGAATTATATCTTCTTACAATTTTGTTAGATACTCAAGAGAAAAATCATCAATAGAAGGAATATATACACTCTCATCATGATATACAATCATCAAAGGCTCATCTAGTTTCAAATTTTCCACACTCATAATTGAATAAATCTACATATAAGATGGCAAATCTAACTATAAAGCATTTTTACCAATCTTTTCCATAATCTAGAAAGGACCATACTGGATTGGTTTCAACTTTTTACCTTCACCTGTTAGGCTTTCCTTACTGATGTGAAGCCATACCAAATCACCAACAATAAATTAGTGATCAACATGATGTTTGTCATGTCTTGCTTTGTACTTTACATAACTTTTCTCCAACTGATCTTAGATAGTCCGGTGTACTTACTACACATTTTTGATGCACTTCTTGGATTTAATAGAATATTTACATTCATTAGTAGTTAAATCCTACCCACAACAAACATCTAGAGGAGATTTAAGCAAATATCCATAACAAACTTCAAAAGGAGATTTCATAGTAGAAGAATGAATTACACATTGTAAGCATGTTGTATATAGGATAAATGTTCATCCCACAACTTGGGATGTTTACTATAATAACCCTTAAGTAAATGTACCACTATGTAGTTCACAACCTCTATTTGACCATTAGTTATAGATGAAATTCAGTGATCTTACTCAACTTAGTATCTATCAATTCCCACAATGTTAACCAAAATTCCCCAATAAATTAAGAATATCGATTAGAAACAATAGAAGTGGGAAAAACAAAATGAAACCATACATGATGAAAGAAAAAATGTGTCATACCTTCCCCTATAATATACTTAGTGCAATGAATCAAAATAGACATCTTGCTAAATCTATTCACTACCACTTACAAGTAATCATGTTTCCTTCATGACATAGGCTAACCTCCAACAAAGTCTATGGAAATACTTTCCTATGGATGGGTAGGAATAAGTAAGGGAGATTAAAGTCCCATTTTCCTATTATTACACTTACTTATGGTACAAATATCACACCCGTTGATATATTTAGCAACATTTTCCTACATATGGGGCCAATAACAATACATTCTCAAATATGCAACCATTTTACCAACTCCAAAATGACTAGAATTAAGAGAAGTATGTGCCTCCCCAATTATATGAAACTTTTCATTTTTAGGAATGTAAATTTTACCAAAATTATATAAAATCCTGTTATGCACATGATAGCTTGATTCTTCTACCTATTTTCCACTAATCAAGTCTTTTTACACATCATTAAGTTTAGCATCATCATAATATTACTCTGTACAACTTTCATGAGACAAAGAACTATGATGTAAAATAATAGATGAAACTACCATAGGAGGCCTAGAAAGCATGTCAATAACTTTATTCTGAATACCTTTCTTATACCTGATCACAAGATGAAACTATTGTATGAAACCCATCCAATGAAAATGCCTAGATTATTATAGCTTGGCCTATGATTGGAGATATTGAAGGGGATGATGATTTTTATGTATCACTATCTCTTTTCCCTTAAAGTAATGTTTCTACTTCTTAACACTTTGAACTAATGCATATAATTCCTTATCGTAAGTTGGATAGTTTTTTTACTGCACCTTTGAAGGTCTCAAAATGATAGCATAATGGCTTCTTTCCTTACATCAAAATGACTCCCATAGCATAATCACTTGCATCCATCTTGATCTCAAATGACTATTATAAATTAGGAAGTGGCATGATATGATAAGTACTAATATTTGTCTTCAAAGTGTCGAGGGCCCTTTGTTGCTTGCATCCCCACTAAAAGACCTATTTTTACTAGTCAGAGAATGTAAAGGTGATGTAATAAATGAGAAATTAGGAATTAATTTCCTCAAATATTTTAATACACCAATAAAACTTATAACCTTGGTTACATTATTGGGTTTAGCCCATTTAACTATAACTTCCACATTTACAAGAATAATTTTCAATTCACCATATCTTATAATATAATCCAAGTAAACCAAAGAGGTCTTTCAAAATTCACATTTAGATGATTTAAAATAATGTTTCTCCCTTCTCAATGAATTTATGAATTTCCTAATATGAATCACATGATCTTCTAAATACTGACTAAAGATCAAAATATCATCTAATTAGACTATAACAAAATCATCAAGGAATGGCCTAAAAACATCATTAATCAAACACATGAATGTAGCCAATGCATTGCATAACCCAAAAGGCATGAAAATACATTCAAATAATCCATATTTTATCTTAAAATTAGTTTTCCAAATATCACCATCATTAATCCTAACCTGATGATAACCACTTTTCAAGTCTAATTTAGTGAAAAAGATATCATTTCTTAACTGATATATCAAATCATCAATATGAGGAAGAGGGTAATGATTCTTAATATCAATTTTGTTCAAAGCATGGAAATCAAAACACATTTTCCATGTGCCATCTTTATTTGTTACCAAAATGATAGGTGAACCAATATGAGATGTACTAGGATAAATAACACCTTTTTCCAAAAGTTCCATTACCTAGTTTTTTATTTCCTAATTTTTCACCACTGATAACCTATACATGCCAATGTTAGGGAGAGGAGAATCATGTAAAAATTAAATTTCATGTTAAACTCCCCTTTTAGGGGTAACCCTTTGGGATCTTAAAACACATAATCATAACTAGATATGATTTCAACCAATTCTTTATTATGCTTAGGATCACAATTTTCCATAGCCTAGGAATATTATTTTTCCTTAGACTTTATCAACATGATACAAAAATTCTTGCTTAAAATGACTAGTATTTTCATTTGCCCTACTATAACCAAGGAAAGACTCATCTTGACATGAGGTGTTCTGAATATATATTTAATGCCATACTTAACAACTAATTACTTAGTCTCCTTCCTATAGAAGATTGTTTTTTTATCATAAAGATAAGGACTTACTAAAATAATCCCACATATGTCTAGAGGAACTACATCTAGATCAACCTCATTTATGAATTTGGATGCGATGGAAAATTTTAATCTATAAGTTTTGGTTACTTGCAGTTTTGCATCATCACACACCCAACCAAGTGGATAGGGTTTCATATGGGGATTGGTTTTTAATCATAACCTTTAAAAAATATATTTATAAATCAACTTTCCATATGATCCACTATCAAATAGACTATCAATCTTATTATTTTTTGTAACAACCCTAATGTGTAACAACTCATTTCTTTTCTTATCATGCACAATTTTATATTTTGAAGAGGAAGCAACATTAGATGACTTAGTGATAGAAAAAGAAGAACAATTTTGCATACTCATAGATGTTATCTTAGTTTCATCCCCAAAGTCTAAACCCAGATCCTGAACCATAGTATTAATTTTCATTTCCTTCTTCTTAAACATATTAAAAGGTTTTAACTTAGGATGTAATTTCCAACATGTAGACTCATCATGATTTTTCTTATAATGATTTGAAAATGGATTTCCCTCTTATTTATGAATAGTAATAGTGTATTTTTGTTTACCCTTTCTATAACTTTTCCATTTAGAATTCTTAACATTAGATTGCTTACTTTTAGGAAAAGATTCTTTTGTCTATTTTCCTCTAGCCTCTAAATAAATGGCTTTAACACATGCTTCATCTAAACTAGTGGGATTGAGAACCATAATAATATGTTCCAAGTAACTATGTAACCCACCTATATATTTAAGTAGTGTTTCCTATGTATAAAGAGGAATATTCAAAAATAAACCTTTTTTCCTAAATTCTTATGTATATTCTTAAACACTTTGGCCTTTAGTTTCTTTAAAACATTGCCAATCCATCATGGCTTATTGCATATAGCCTAAAGGATAAAATTGATTTTTGAGTGCATCAACAAATTCACTCCAAGTGGAAATTGAGTTACCTATGTTAATTATGTTTTCCTTTAACTTACTCTCCCACCAGATGAGAGTTGTACCTCCCATTTAAAGAGTATCCAAGTGAGTTTTAGCTTCATCATCTACAATCTTCTAGACCCTAAAATATGCTTCAATTTGATTGATCAAGTTACCCATATTTTCTACATTAATCTCACCATTAAACATCATCAATTCAAACTTAATATCTAGCTTTAGTGAAGGAAGAGATTCAATGAATTTTTTATCCTTACCATTATTCAAAGAGGAGGAAGGTTTCTTAGAATTTTTAGCACCTTCATCATGCTCCATTTTTATTTGTCTTTGATGGTAAAGCTCATCAATCATATCCTTCATTTCCAAGAAGGCCTATCAAAAATATCATTCTGACTCAAAGTCATCTCCCATTTTTGTAATACATCTTGATCCAACCTCTAGATTGTACTCAGCTAATTCTACTTCACCCTACCTAGATCTCAACCTTGTCAACATACACTAGAAATCCACATGGTTAACTACCAAATTCCACTCTGATACCAAAATCTAATCCATAATAAAAAAAATAAACAAGTGTTTTAATAACAAAAAAGACACTTGTAAAGGATCAAAACCTTATTTTAATGATATAATAAAAATTGATATTTAAAAGGATTACAGAATTTTTAAAATTCACATTGATGGAAAATTTAAGAGTAAAAATATATGAGATAAAAATTGATATATAATACTAACATGATTTACTAATAGAGTTTAAAACAATGGCCTATGTCTCTGAATCTACTTCAATGGGGATCACTCCTATTAACATTGTCACAAATTCACTTAAAATTCCTTTAGAAGTCTATCAAATCTTCTTCTCAGGCTTTAATTCTATTAAAATAATTATCTCAAACCAAATACAAAGTTTAAGGCCTTTAAAAATTCTCCCTAGGTCTCTAAACACTCTTATATATACCTTGTATTCATGGAATAACACTAAAAACATTTAAAAAAAAACTTGGCTTCAAATAACACCTTGAGCACTTTATATAGTGCTTACTCTCGTAGGTGCAATGGTCAAGTGCTTATCCTTTTACCCAAAGTGGGTTTAGTTTGAATCCCATGCCAATGGTTTTGTCTCCATCAAAATCCAAAATCCCACATTGGTAATTGTGTGGAAATTTTTGGTGTTTAAATACCATGAAATTCATGGTTGGTTAATGCCTTAAAAGGCAAGGTCCCTGAAGTGGATATTGGTATGTGGCATAGATTTTGGGCTATGTGTTGGCTTCATGGTAAAAATTGGCATTAACCATGGAATGTTTAGAAGGTATGTTGGATAAAACCTTTGATTTGTTGGCATGTAATGGTGGGCATGAATGTGACATGGAACATTCAGAAAACTTGACATATGAGCTTGGTACATGGCAAGATGGTATGTGGGAATGTTTATTTGGAACATTTGATGGTCTTTGGGCATGGTAATTAATTAATTACATAACATATAAATTTTGAGCATGGAATAAGTGATTGCAATCTATGTGGTGGATTGAGGACCCACCACATAGACCACTCTCCACTCGCCACTTGTCATCCAACTAGATGTTCCATTCAAACCATATTTTTCTTTATTTTCCCTGTTTGATATTTGACATGTGATATCTTGTGGATACAAGCTTGAAATAAACTTGTTCAAATTACACTATAAACATCTTAACAAGTTCTTTGTTATACCATCTATCAACCCACAATTTGATGACTTCATTTTTTGAGAAAACCATAGATCCTCCTAGATCACTTAGTATAATCTTGGTATTATAGAAATGCATATGGACTATTTAAGTGGGGGTTACACTATGTGTAAAATATATAGGTATGGTTTCAAATCCTATTTATATAATGCCATATATGCTTAGGGTAGTTTCAACCACAAAATATGCATTATGTTTTATCCCTAGAAATATCTTCATGGGCACTAAATTTATATTATTCTTAGTTTTTTATTGATTTTTTTTATAGATGTGCATATTGATATCATACAGTGTTATATAGTCATTTTCAAAATTGTTAGGAAAAAAATATAATTTATATTTCTTTGTATTCTCAAACTATTTCCTCACACAATGTTAAAATAAAATAAATAAAAAGATTAAGTGGGTTGGGAAACCATCAAGGATTTTTAGTTATATATCCTACACACTCTAAATTAGACCATGTGTAGTTATAGTATAATGTGAATGGAGATTTTGAGTGGAAGCTTCAACCTCCTATTCTTAATTGTATATGTAATATCATACATATTTTCATATCCTTATTTTGTTACAATATTCCACTAAACCTTGGAATTAAAATACTTAAAAGCATTAATAAATAAATCTAAAGTGTGCCTAGACTTGAAATTATAGATAATTCATTTTAATAATTGCTATTAAAATTCATTTTATTAAAATTTGTTTATTAGGATTTATATGTATAACCTTATATAATTATAATTAGGGACATATTGGTGTGAAATATGACCTAAGGGGTAGGAAGGAAACCAAAAAAAAATCCCATTTAATAAACGAAAATGGGAAGAAGACCAAAGGCCAATAGAAACGATAGGGATGAATTTAACATCTCATTAAATCTACATGGGTAAGATCTATAAGATTATTAAATATATTATAAAACCAAAAATAGTATAAAATATATATGGATAAGAGAGTAGAGAGAAAATTGGAAAGGACTTGATACATGAATCTATAAAACACAAAATAGAGATAAAACTAAAGAAAGAGGGTAAGACAATGCCACATGAATAATAACAAGACAAGGAAAACATATAGGCAAGTGATAATAATAATAATAATAATAATAATAATAATAATAATAATAATAATAATAATAATAATAATAATAATGAAATGTGTATACATAATTCCTTTACTTTTATGTACATATATCAGTGAATGCATGCATTTATCAAAGAAAATTAATATTTAATTTAATAACATAAATTGACTTACATAGGAAAGAAGGATGATTTTTTTGCATGCATCCATCCAAACCTTAATTTCTCATAAAAATCTAGAGTAAAAGTGGGAAATTTCCATATACACACAAGTATTTAATTTTTTATCAAATCGATTCCAAATAGAGTAACTTTGAAAAAAATATACAAATTTGAAATGAGCATAGGAATGGTTTGTATTCTAACCCATGTTGCCAACACTTTTGAGAAATGATACACCATTATTATTATTATTATTATTATTATTATTATTATTATTATTATTATTATTATTATTATTATTATTAAAAAAATTTAGACATGCATTATAATTAACACTACTTAGGGATTTATAGCAAAAAATTCCAATTTTTGATCAATAAAGAAGACAATTGGATATTTGTAGTGATCTAAGTTCACTCATATTTAATGAATCCTATATACTCAAATATTTTCACCAATTTTAAAAACTATGCATAAAATATTTTGACAAATTATGCCCTTTTAAGTGAGAGACAGTAAAATCTTCTCCTATGATCATTCATCTCAAAAAATATAGAGTTAGAATTGTGATTTGTTATAATAATATATATTTTAAGATTTGAAAATACTTGAAATCATTGTATAATATCATTTATTAACCATCATATAATATAATCATTTCAAATTCATATGTAACCATTAGGAAACATTAGTATATAAAATAATATGTAACCATCATACAATATCATCATGTAATATCATATGTAACAACCATAAAATATCAACATGTAAAACATCAATGGTAATATATACTAATATGTCCAAGTGTAACTAGATATAATAAATAACATTGTATAAAATTCCATAGATAAAATATAACTCTAAGTAGTATCAGGATTAATAGATGTGGGAAATCATATGACCCCCTGATATGCAAGAGGATAAATATTTAATTCAATCATTTGAAACCATATATCATGGATAACATCATATAAATCTTTATATATATATATATATATATACATATATATATACATATATATACATATATATATATATACATATATATATGTATGTATATATGTATATATGTATATATATATGTGTGTATATGTATATATGTGTATATATATATGTGTGTGTATATATATATATATATATATATATATATATATATGATAATGTAGTATTGGAGGGAGGGGGAAATAATCATGACCTATTTTAGGTATGAGGAAAAAATAAATAATATGTCCTTATGAAACCATGTACTAAGGAAATACAATGCTAAATTCCATATATGGGTGCATCTTGATAGTGAGGATGAAATGATATACAAGACATGACGCCCTAATGTAAAATTGTGATATAATGTAGAAAAATATAATAATATATGTATCTATTTTACTTATTTTCAGATTTCACTAATATAAACAATATAATAATATTGAAATGTAGATTATGCAAGATATATCATTTACCATTAAAATTTGAATTATAAAGAGAGATAAATTACACACAATAAATATATAAATGAATAAGCAAGGAGGGGAGATAAGGAATTTAGCTAATTTTATAACTAGTATTGTTAATTGTTTATAGAATAATCCTTAAAATGCCTTTATATAATATAGATAACTATTTGGATCAATAAAAAAATTGAAAAACCTAGTATGGATATTAGAGGTGAAGTTTAATAACCTAGAGAAACTAATACTTTCCATTGTCTAACAACATTGTTGAGGTTGAGTGTGTTGATATATTCAGCAACAAATCATCACATCTATATTTTTGAATGATTTATGTACACTTGCTTACCCTTAGTCCTATTCACAATTTTTTATTTTTCTTCCTCCCTCCTTGAAACCCTAACTTCACTCTGAACACTAGATTGACTTTTAAAAGGGGTTATAAATATGGGTTACATAGCCTCAACCAATTCCTAGTGAGTGATTGAGTGCTATATACATTTTAATACATCAAATAAGGCTAAAAATTCATGTAGTTCTCCTAAATAGGTTTGTGTGTTTAATCACGACCAACTATAATTTAATGTAATGCTTTGTACTTTAAAAATTGAAAACATTCCACTTTAACCTTGTGTCAGTCTGCATATTTCACTATAGGGATGATCATTTGGGGTATTTTATATGTGTATTATTTTTGATAATACATCAAGATTGTGGAAATAGATTTCTCTATGTATGAAAAATAGTGACCAAGTTAGCTCATATCCTATGAACTTAGAATTCATTTGTATTTATAGGAAAATATTTGATATTTAACTATGACCAAAAAATAAAATATACTTGGGCCAACCAAACAGATAACTTTGAATTTGAAAAGTTTTTTTTAATGGTTATGCGACAATTCCAATAGAGGACACATACTAAATAAAAAGCACCAGACTGCTATCAAAGTTGTCCATAAATGGAAAATAGTGATCTGGAATATGGTGATAGTCTTCTTATGATTATAGATTTTTTTAGCATATACTAGATGGATCTAAATATGAATAAAAATATACCAGGTTAGCCAAGTCAATATATAAATAAAAAATATGGTAAAGTGTGCATAAGAGATATATGTGTATCTACAAGACACATATGTCAAAATTTATTTTTTTAAGTGTCTAATACCAAATATGGTGTCCACAAGTGCCTCCTTTTAAGTCTAGTATTGAGAACACTAGATTAATAGGACAAAAGGAATAAATTTGTTACTTATTTGTAACCATGTTTGGTCTTTCCAATTATGTCCCCAAAACCCATATTTATTCATGTATAATATTTAAGGAAATATGTATATATAAATGTCCACTAATGATATAAAATTTTAAGTAATTTAGTTCATTGAATTGTTTAAAACATAAAATTCAAGTAATGAATAGAACTAAGAGTATGTGAACCAAATTTTGATTTGAATTCATTTAGATAATTCCATAGGGTAATTATTATTTAAGGATATTCAACTATTAAAATCATGTGTTTATTACTTTTAATTCCTAAACCATAATTGGATAAGAAGTGATATAAGTTGAGTGATGCATAACCTTGACTACACTACTAAACATATCATCAATGCTCTTTCTTTGTAACACCAAAACAAATATACATGTTAATTAAAACTTTGAAAAAAATACCATAATAACATTTTAGATTCAAAATTCTTACAAGATACCATTTATCCTAAAATATAATTAGAAAATTGGTTTCATGAACCACATTCACGCCCTAAATATGATTCTCAAAGTGATATAGAATGTCATAATATGTATGCCAGTATAATCAAATTTTTAAGATTATGAAAAATTATTGATTAATTATTAATAAATTATTATTGTTTATTAACCCATATTTAATATAAAATGCTTTAAGACACACTAGTTTTGAATGGATATCCAAATATGCAATTTACACTAGCATGCTCAAGATTTTGGGCATGTGCAAACTTATCTTGAAGTGGCATGACCTTTAGACATGAATTTTATATTTTATTATGTAATTCCTATATTTAATGATAAATATAAATAATATAATGTATATTAATGGTGACACTTTTAATATATTCATTTAATGTTTAAGTTTCATCATGAATGGTTAAATATGGACACTATTACTCATGGGTTGGGAAGATTTAAATTTATAATCACAAACCATATAAACTTAAAATTATATATTAATATAAAATTATATAGGATTATTTACCATACCTCTTGGTATTTTTATAACATGGACCAACATATCCAATATAATTTTGTGGAAAATAATATGGTATGGATATTAGCTATGACAACCTTCAGGTATAGGGGAAAGAGGAAAAAAAGGAGTTAAACATGGAATAAATTCATATCCAACATTCATAGAATATGTATTACTAAGGAGGGAAAAAAATTAGTAATTTCCTTAGTTTTATCTTAGATAAATTTAATCCATTTATTTGAGTAAATTGAAAATATATTACACAATTTAGGAAAGAAACATGAAATCATGAAACTCATAGCTTGAATTATAAAAATAAAATATCAACATCCATTATAGGTATGCTAGGATTTTTATAGATGAATAATTAGAAATAAAAAATTAGATCTAATACCCTAAGAATCAAAGATGAAACCCTACATCAAATAAAACTTATAGGTTTTTGCACCCAAATAATGATCATCTTCATCATATTTTTTTATTTATTTTCATATTTAGGAAATATAAATAATATTAAACTATTTAAATCTATTTTTAGGATAGAGTTTTTATCATAAAAATCTAAATCTAAAAATAGATTGATTGGACTTATTAAATATAAAAATGATTAAGTAGAAAGAGGAGATAAGACACTTGGCTATTTTTTAAATCTATACTACAAACTTTCGATAACATAGCCCTAAAAATACCTTAGTGTAAACTCTATAACTACTCAGATCAAAAACAAATTATAAAAATTTGTGTGTATGTTACGAGTGAAGCTCAAACACCTAAAACCATTGATACTATCCACTGTGTATTGGAAGTATATACGATGACTATATTGATATATTTTGTGATAGATAATATCACCTAAATTTTTAAATTATTTATGTGTATTTTTTTCACCCTTGATCATTTGTGTAGATTTTATTTTTGATTTATCTCACTTTAAAACCATAGCTTCACTTTCGACATTAGATTGACATCAAAAAAGTGTTAGAAATATTGATTTAGAATATCCAACCACTCCCTACTAAGTGATTAATAATTTATTATCTTTCAATGTTTTAAATGTATCTAAAACCACACATAGTTATCCCACTTAAGCTTGTGAGTGCTTAATCATGATCCACTAGAAAATAATGCCATGATTTGGATTTTTACACTTGACAACATGTCACTTTGACCTTGTGTTAGTGTTCATAATTGAATCCAGGGTTGAGACTTTGATTTATTTTTTAATTTTTATGAATTGTATAGTATCTCAAGGTTGTGAAAATGTATTTCTCAATGTGTATTACAAATAGTGACCAAGTTAGCCCACATCCTAAGACGTTGGAATTATTTTTTATTTTATAAGATTAGTTTTTATTTATAGATGACTATATATTTCCAAATATGACATATTGATGTAGATTTTATGCACATAAAATAAAATTTTGAGGTATTCTATAACATTTTAGGATAAGAAAAATAATTCAATCTGAGGCACAAGTTATAGGGTATTAGGTTTTACAAACAACCTAGTGGTGGAGTAGCAGTGAGTAGAATAGTTGTTTAATTTGGATGATTCATATTTAAAGTGAGTCTATAACTACTTGATATGAATATATGTATTGTAATTCTAATTTTATGTGGATATGATCAAAACAAAACTCAAAAAAAGAGAAGATTAGGGCACAAAGGAAGGTTTGTGAATCAAACTTAGATGAAACCCCTATAAACTAGATATTAAACTAGGGGTTTGACAAGTAGTCATATAAATAATTATTTTTGAAAGTTATTTTTAACAAATAGGACTAAAAAATATAATTAAGAGTTTATAAAAATGAAATACAATAAAATTTACTACACATAATCAAAGGTTTTTGCATTTGTAAGATTGCAATTACACATCTACAAAAGAAGATTATGATTATTTAAACACAAAGCATTAAAATTAGCTAGTGATCAATATAAATAATTGTATCATAATAAAAATTATACACAACCCAAAAATAAATACCATAATAATGGAACTTCTTCAATGAATCAAAGATTTAGATAAGAATAGAAGACTACGCATCAAGGTAAATTTGTAGAATAACTTGTAAGATTTATTATTATATCAATAGCCAAAAAATTTCCTCCCTTTGGAATTAGGAGGATAAAAGTATATATGATATTTTTATAGGGGATGCCTCATCTATCAAGTAAATTCTAAATTCACAGTTATTAATTTAAGAATTGAGTATCAAAAGTCATGCAAACATGCATGTATAAAATATAATCATAAATAATATTAATTTAATAATGAAATCATAGTTTAATAATTTAATACAACTAAAAATAGACTTATGTTACAATTATACATCTAAATTTACCAAAAATTTACCTATAGTACAAATGTGGCATGAGTTGGTGAATAATTTTCCATGCCTATGATCATCACTTGAGTTGCAGTTATAACTTAATTTACAATTTGAGTGGGTGTTGTGATAATTGAGGATAAAATTGGAATAAATAATGGTATTGATGGAAATATGAATTTAATTATAGGAATTTCATGTGCTTTAGTGGTCACATATCTGATTGAATTATTCCTTTCTTTTATCAATTTAAAAGTGGGGAATAGAACATAGGCATTGCCAGTTTGAGTTTGCACTAATGTGTAATTTAGAGCTTGGGTATGAGTGCCTTGTGGAGGTGCTAATGATGTTGTTTTAATATTAGTATATTTATTTACTACCTCCATTTGTATTTACAAGGTGTGACTAGCCTAAAAACCAATATTGATGGTCTCAAAATCAAGAATAGATCTTTTAAATAACCATGGAATCTTTTCCATCAACTTATTGTGTAAAAACATCATAGATTTGAATTGTATATACATTTTATTTATTCTTTTGAACTTACCATTAGAAAAATATACTATATACATGATTTATTTGTTAGTATTATCGAATTTCCCCTCAATTTCAGCTTACAAGCTGTCAGTTTCAGCTTGTAAGAAACCTTAAAAATAGGCTTGATGACCAACTACCTAAGAGGGGTACACAAATCCTTTGTGTTTTTAAAAATTAAGAATGTTTCTCTTTCATATTTTATAAATAATTGTATCAAGTTTCACATTTATTTATGTTAGTCAATAAATTTGTCTCTCTTTCTGGCCACATGACTCTATGCCCATGCAACTTTTAGTGTTTTTATTAAATTGAGATGAGCATAATATTTGTTACTTATATCTTGTCCCAAAATATTAATATTTATTTACATAAATTTAATTTTATTATACAAATAGGATGCATCTCCCCATTTAGGCTAAGATTCATCTATTTCAAACCTTATTGAATTAATAATATCATATAGCTTCTTTTTTTCACTATGTACATTATCTACAACTCCCATAGGTACCTAATGATGTTTTCCTACTTTAATATCTACCTAGACTAGTCATAGCTTATAAGCATTTGTTTTATCAGACCTCCACTTGTATCCAAGAAACTATATGAATCTTCTATTTACTCATCTGTGTTTGAAAGATTGAGGTTACTTTTCTTTGTTTGAGATAAAATGTCTTCTCTACTCTAGCTCAATATTTTCACCCTCTACTACCATAATATCCCTCTTTATATTTTTTAATATATTGGTTTATCTATAGAAATGGAATCATTCTATTGGTTACTTATTAATTATTAGATCCTATATGTTTGCCTCCTCTTTCTCAAACTTATCAATTCATGAGGCAATATTTTATATGGATCATTACACTGTATATGCAAATGTGGTAGGACAAGATTGATCTAGTGAGTGCATGGAGGTTATAGTAGGATGGGAAATAAGAGAGGTTGTAACTAACTATGGGAAATATGTAATGGCCTTTCTCCACCTAATGACCTTATTTTTAGGTAGATTGTCAAAACATATTTAGTTTTACTAGGTTTCCAATGTACTAAAATTATGGAAGAGTCTACATAGGTGACCTACATATCAAGCATACCTAAATATATGGATGGTCTAGGGGGAGTAACCTATGTATCCAAAATATAAGTAGATACTAACATTTGAAAATGTAACTACTTGATTTTCCTAGTGTTCTATGGGTTAGTCCCCCCAAAAAATGAATAAGTTACAAAGGTTTTGGGAAAAAATTGAAGATAGGGTATAACTAATGTATAAACAACCCTAGTAAGAGTAATTATGACAATACCCTCTATTATCTATTTGTAATTATTAGTATAAATATGCCACTCATTAGAACTTGAGTTATATTTTGTGGCACTAGCATTATGAATGCCTAGGACCTTGTAATTGGACTTGGGGAATTAAAAATGAAATAATGTTAAGGGTGAGGAACTTCTACTATATCAAATAAAGTATTTGTAACAAAATGAGACACTAAATAATGAATAATTGGACTTAAATTTTGGGGAGATGGGGTAATAGTAAATATTACCTCAATTTCTTCCATTGTTGCTTCTAAATTAATAGGTAGAGGGCTTGGAGGAAGAATTAGAGTTGGATCCTAAATTGAAGTTATTTTCCTGGAGTCTGCTTCATCCTTTGTAGTTTGTTCTTCCTCTAATAAAAACTTAGTTATAACTAAATCAACTTATTCTCCTTTAACCTCCTTAGAATCCTCACATATATTTGTTCCCCAAGATTTAGTTTACTCCTCTTTTTCTTCTTATATTTCCTTCAAATGTTCTATCCCCTTAGGTTTTATGTCTTATTCAAATAACTATTATTCTACTTCATCTTCGTCAATTTAATTTTATTAACCTTATATTTCTTCCTAAAAATCCTCATATATAGGGCCTCCTCTAATAGATAAAACTTTAGGAGGCCTCCTTTTTGTATAACATTATGAGACATAGCGGGAGTCCTAGACTTCCTTTGGTGGGTATTTAGAGGTTTTTTGAGAGGAGTAAAGGTTAATCCTATAATGTGTAGAATGGAAGATGAAGGTGATGTAAGAGTGGAATGTGGATTTAAAGTTGTAATGTCTATATATAGTGGTGGAGTTACTAGTTGGGATGATGTCAAAGTTGGGGAAAAAAGAGTAGTAGGAACTTTTGACAAGAAAAAAGGGAAGATTACCTATTGTACCATGGTTAATGGAGCCATGGTTATAAAATAGAATATATCTATAGCCCTATTTGTAATTTTAAATTTATTTGTGTTAGTTATAGGTAAAGGAGGAGTAGAAAAAATTAAAGGTGTAAATAAATCTTGGGCCATGCCAGATCTATGTTTAACATTTGCCTCTATACATAGGATTTACTTTTCATATTTATCATTTTTTATTTTTGTTCTTATCTAAGAATAATACCCATGAATTGGTGTATAGGTCCATTTCTCTATTTATATCCTCTTGGCATCCACCTATGTGATTTTAGGATCATATTGGATCCTTTCATCTAATATCATAAACATGCAACAACTATGTATTTTAATAACAGCACTATGATCTTGAGCATTACTGATTATAAAATCATGGATATGTGATTCATGTCCATAATATATTTTAACCTTTTCTCATATCTCTTTAAGTGTTATTTGACTTATTCCTAGGTTCCTAATATCTAAAATGTGCCATATTCAAATCATAGTGAATTCTAATTTTGTCTTTAGAGTTGAGGTGGTCCCATTTTATGTATTGTATGTGAACAATGTTGATTGCGTATCAATTTATTATTATACCAATTTGTTTAGAACAATATGTGGAAAATATAGATGTTGTGTTGTGGTGTCCCCTATTGTGATTACAATGCACTTTGGGTAGTACCATTAGTCACCCATTTTATTTATAGTTTCATTATTGTGGGATAATAACATGGGCATATTATAACCGTTAAATGGCCTCATATATCATATGGTATAATCTCTTTGTTAGTCTCTAATGATGCATCTAAGTGTATCATAGGTGAACTTAGTGTTTTAAGAACACTTCTCATTTTAGAATTTTGAGAATTCAGAGCATGAGTAGAAGGTTTTGGTAATCTAGTTACATGTGGTGAAATAGAGGCAAAGAAAATTAAACTGTTCCACAAATTTATATTGATTGGTAGTTGGGATCCACCATGGTCCTTAATCTTTGTGAAGTTTTAATTATCTATGCTAATATCAGTGAATTACAATCAAAGTTCTACACTAAAGGTAATTTAATGAACATTTACAATGAGATCTAAACTTAAGTGATTTGATCACAAAAGAATCAAAAGGAAGGGTAGGGTATAAATAAAGTATGTGATTACTTATCTTTGATTTAAACATCATGACAAGGTTTTTATTTCAACTGAATATGTATTTAACCAACATATAGTGCGAAGTAACAGATGCTCAAATACCACCATATACCAGGCAAATATCTCAGGAAAACATGAAGAATACAAGTATGAACTAAAATTTTATATAGAGGTTTACTATTCCATCCCAATAGCATGTTCACATCTTAATGTAGAGAAAATAAAGTTAAACAAAATATAAGAACATTCAACTAATCTAGCTTTAGCACAAATTAACAATCCTATATTGAAGATGCACATTCAAAATTCATAAAAACCATTCAAATTCAAAACTTAGAATAAGCAATTGAGAGAGAATCCATGTAACAATTGATACAAAAAAACTTGGATTTTTTTAAGTATTCCTTTCTTATATTAATTTCTCAAAATTATACAAGTTTTGGCTCAAAACTCCTCCTCTACAAAATGGTAATATTGCCTTTTATATAAGACTCAAACAATATACTAGTCAGTCATAAGATTACACATGTATAAATATAAGGACATTTATCCTTCTTCATGGTTCTAGAATACAATTATCTTTCTAAAATGGACTGACCTATAGCAAAATATGCTAACAAACTAGCATATGCCTTTACAAAAGAATATTACACATTAAAATATTATAATGTCTTACATAAAATGAAATATTAAATATCTGGTGGGACCTCAGATGAAGGTATCCCTCACTGGTCCTACAAAATCTCCATAGCTCTTTGATGTTTCTCACTAACTTCAAATTAATAGTTGGATTTAAGAGACAAACATCTTCTTGATCAGCCAATTTATTAAAATCCCTATCATTTATTATCATGGCCTCCTTGATATTTGTAGCTTCTACAATCTTTTCCTTAGTAGTAAATATCATGCCCATGATTCAACTATTATCACATTTATATTGGCCTTCAATTTTAATCCTCACTTCCTACATCACCAATGTGGCTCTATGTTTGTACTCATCATCATCAATGATACCTAAGTATTGGACTTTATAGGGTTGGGTAGTATGGTGCCAAGGACTTACTTGATTCTAGTTATCAGTTCTTCATCATCTTTCAGGAGTCTATCTAAGATATTTAGCCAATAACTTAAGCTTTGTATCTTATAAATAACTATCCAAAATATTTTATTCAAGTGGGCTTGGTTAATGTTTTTTAAGCCAATAGTCTTTCCTTTAATTAGTACATTGATAGGATCCATTATTTTATCCTCTGCATCCAACCACTGGGCTACCAATCCTTTAGCTATTTAATTCTAGTGGGTCAATGAATCCTACCTTAGCTTCATTGATTTTAAGGAGTCAAACATGTCAAAAAAATATGTCTTAAACATCTTTATTATTTCCTTAGTGACTGATAAGATAGCCAATGTCTCTAGGTTATCCTTTTCTTTCTCTAGGTTATCTATTTTTTAATTCATGCCCCTAATACCTACCTTGAGTTGAGATGAATAAGCATCAGCTAATTCCTCTATATCTTCCTCATGAATAAGATGCTCACTAGGCCTTTGACATCTAATGATATTTATACCAAAAAATGGCTCAACCCTATAGAATGTGAATTCCTCACCTCCAACAATGGTTTTCTTGGTGGTGATCCTTTCCAATCCTATTGTTTTTAGATTGAACTACACTGTCTAGTTTATGACTCTATGATCTTAGGAGGATCAAGAATCTCCACATGTGTGTTTTTTGATGCTCCTAGAGTGTCCATTTGTGTACAACTTGATCCTATTGTGGTAACTATTCTTCTCTCTTCTTTCTCTGTCATCAAGGCCAATATCCATGGCTTGAATTCTTCATGGAAATAAATGTGGAAAGTTTGGGTCAAGGACCATGAGTGGAATAAAGTGGGAATATTTTAAATTTTACCATAAACAAACCATTTAAGGACAATGGGCCCATGAATGGGGTATTCATCACTAAACAAGTTGACCTCACCCATGGGGTGGGTAAAAGTCAACTTGGGCTTCTTTCCCTAGCTAGGAATAATGACAACATTGATTTATTTTTGTGTGGGGGTTATATTAAAACTAGGTCTAATAAAAATTCCTTCTCCTTATCTTTCTCTACTTACTCGACTTGCACTTAGGGTTCTTCAATTTTCTCTTCTTCTTCTAACCCATATGATTCAATAAGCATCCTGAGTGCATCCTCTATTATCTCATCAGATTCCAATGCAACCATATCCAAAAAATATATAGGAGACTCTAGCCTTCGAGGTAGGGATAAAGATGATCCCTCCTTATTTATATCTTCTATTATTTATTTGTCAATTACTTGTGTAACATGTGTCTGAGGTTGTTTCATTACAACTTGTGGTTATTTTGGAAAGGGCCTTGAGGATGGAAAAATTAATAATTGATAATGTAGGGGCCCCATTTTCCATATCTCACTTGGTGTCTTAGTATCCCTAGCCAACATAGGATCCATATTTAATTATGCCTGTTCAATATAGCTAATACATCTAGGAAACTAGAGGCCTTGATGTAGAGTGGGTCATGAACACTAGGTTGATGCTCATATTCTTTGGTTATTATTATGGAATTAAAGTGTTTGGTGACCCTCTCATTAGGGTTCCATTACCCTAATTCATCTTTCTACATGGTGAATGAGTCCCATGTCTTGTAATAACATTCACATGTTCCTAGTTTTGCAACATATTTATGCTAATTACCAAAGGAAAGGGATGGAGGAGGCCTTTCCTTTTATCCTTGAAAAATCCATGTATACCATGAATAAGTTGGTATGCAACTTATTACTCTGCTATCTTGGTGGGCACATAGATGGGTAACCTATAGGGTTGTGTCAAAGTCCCTTTAATCCTTATTACTTTCTAATCTGGGTGGAACTAGATATCCCCTATCAATTCCACATATTTATTAATTAGGGGGATAACCCTACCCATGGGGATTCCTTTGATGGCTTCCACTAGAGTTGGATAAACATAATCATAAATGAACTACATGTTGTGTTTGTATTTGAATATGTGAAGCTTGGAATAATGATGGGAGATAATAGGTCTCCCATTAGGTGACCAATTCTTAATGCTTGGGATCATAGTGGAGGATCATAAGGCATAAAATAAATAAGACATCATGCAAAAGTGATTGTTAGTTTTATTTTTGATGTTTTGAATTGTGACTTCAAGAGAATATTGATCATCTCATGCAATAAAGGTGTGAATCTCTTATCTTCAATGAAAAAAACATAAGACACCTAGACTTTATCAATATTTATGGTGGAGGGGACTCCATCTAAACTATTAAGTAAGATCATAATTATCTTAATCCCCTTCTTGAATTGGATAATTTGAATTTTTCCTATGGGGTCCTAGATTACTTGGTTCCTTATAAGTAGCCATGGGGTAAGGATTGTGTTAAATTATGCTCTTCATTCCACGTTCTAATGGTTGGCAAGTCTATCTAGGGCTTACACAACTTATAATAGATTTAAAAATAAAGGGGGAAATGTATGTTATTTTCCTAAAAGTTTACTCATGGACTATCCAATCTTGCTCAAATTTGTAGTCAATAAAAAGAACATAATGGAGGCTAGTCATATGGATGGAAACCAAGTCATTGTATCTCCGTAGCATGGTTTCATTCTTATATTATTATCTTGTAAGAGCTCGCATCTCCTCAATGGTCTAAAAGAGCTCAAACCAGTTCTTATTCTTGATGTTCAATGCTACAGTATTTAGGTCTATGTCCTTAAAGATTCTTCCCTCATTATCTGAAGTCAAGTATAGCTCTATCTCATCTCTTTATTTATATCTATGAGCTTCCATGGTTGTGAGACTTGAAAAAAATTTATCAATGGATTACAAGTAGCTTTTAGGTCAATTTTCTCTTGATCAAATTGTAATTAAACTCTTCTCAATTTGATTTTGACTAATACAAGTTTGAATTGGGGCTTTTATGGATGCTAGGGATTTTTGAAGCTTTAATGGTAATGGAAATTTAGACTTAGGCTCATTGGTGTCTCATATTTGATTAAGACCCAGGCCTTTATACCTTTACCTTTTCAAACACATAAAATATTTATTTTTTCATTTTGTGCTTGTGTGGTGCCTATGTGGCATCCATTTGATAAATTTTGTAGCATTTTTCATAAATTCATTAAGGGACAAGCCATTTTATTTTGAAAATCCAACTTTTCCTTCATGTCATTAGATCCTTGTTTATTGATCCATAAAAACTATTGATCATGATCATAGGGCTTCATAATCATTGGTTTCTTTATGTTTAGCATCATGATTATGCCACTTGGCACCTTTATGGTCCTTTTGGGCTCTACATTATGTGTAGTTAATGTGTTCTTGTCATGTGTTGATTTCATAGGCCCTTAGGGTTTCATTTAATAGTCTCTGATAGTTGTGCTCTATATAATCACCTCTTGTGAGCAAGTGCAGGCTGTTTGTTGATCATGACCCAAATGGATGCATGTAATTGGTCTAATGGATTGAATACTTTAGCTTCATTAGGTATTTTCTCTTCATCTAATCATCCTCGATGATGGAGGGAGGGTTGTTGATCCTAAAAAGGGTAATAAATTTAATTAGCACCAAGACATAAGAAAGGACTTAGGCTTAAATACTTTAGGATAAGGTTTATTTCATGTTAATAAACACAACATAAACTTTAGGATAAAATATTTTAGCCTAAATTTTTGGAATAAATATAAAATGGATCTAGGCTAAATATTTTAGGCTAAGGTCTGTGTTACATTAATAAACATGTCATAAACTTTAGGCTAAAATATTTATGCTAACTTTTTAGAATATGCCTAAAGGGACCCAAATAATAAGTGGTCCAACATCCATGTATTAACCTATGGTTATATCATATTAATAAACATGATAAAAATTTATGTTAAAATCATTTTAATCTAGGTTTTATGTCATCGAGACCTTTTAAAATAAGATTTAATATAAGTCTCTAGCCTAAGGTTAATTGCATTTGAATAGATGCAATTGGAAATTTATGATATAGATTTAGACTAAGCTCATGTCTACAAGTATTTATATCATGAGATCATTTTATCAATTGAATTTCAAAGATCTGAAGTGTTTAAACACTTATGAGGGGTTCCATTGATTTGTAATGTAATCCATAAGATTTTATCAGCATTATGGAGTGTATCCTTATGTTTAAGCAAAATAATTGATGAGCTTAAATTTGATGGTCTCACAAACATCAATGATGGCCTCACAGGCATCAAATGATAGTCATGAGAACATCAAATTTAAGTTCATGGATCATTAGGTTTAATGGGCTTAAAACTGATGGTCTCATATATGTCAATGATGGTTTTATGAATGTTAAATGATAGTCATAAGAATGTCAATTTTAATCTCATGAAGTCCTTTTGGTCCATAAATCTTGGATTTTATAGGCTTCACCAGATCATCCTTCATGATAAAGTGAGATCCATTGATTAAGATCCATGGAAATGCATACCATTGGTTCCTAAAACCATGAAGAAGATCATGTTAAAAAGGGACCATGTCATAAAAATTAAACTAAGATAAAAGCCTAAGTTTATAAGCATAATAAAATAGGTCCCTTTAAATGTTATGGTCATAACCTAAAGTTTTAGCCTAAAGTTTATTGAATTTAAATAAACATAATGAACCTTAGGATAAAAAATTAGGTTAAGTCTAAATTTTAATGTGTGGGCCTCTTTTTTATTAAGATCAAATACAAGAGTACCATGAGGTGACTCCATAGGGTTCCCTAAGCTTTTGACTTTTTAGTGCCACTTTTGCTCCATTGGATTATTTCTATGCAAGTAGCCATAGACAACTAATCTTGATTTAAATACTTATATCTAATTGGATTACACCTATATATTAAAAGAGTATCCATTTAAACTTTAAAATGATCTCATGTTGTCTAATTTTTGTTCCCACTGAAGCACAAATCATTGATTATGATCATAGTGATCTTACAAGATTGGTCTGATGGATCAAAGCTTTATGTTCATTAGCTTCCTACACTATGTCAGATCATCCTTCATGATTAAGTGAGAGCCATTATATCTTCAAAAAAGTGATGTGATTAAGTTAAGATGTGGGTTAATATAATAACTTAGGCTAAAGTTTTAAGACTAAGGTCTTGTTAGTGTTGACAAATACAAACAAGGCCTTAGGGTTAAGACTTTAGGATGGGCATATGAAAAAAGATATCATGATAAGATATAATACCCTACCACATAAATGGTATACCATGCCAAAACATAAGGAACAAAATGGGGGAAATAAAAGGGGACCAGATTTTTAGGCTAAGGTTTGGTTGTGTTGAAAAACACAACCAAGCCTTGGCATAAAAATTAGGCTTAAGTCCAAAGTTGATTCCAAAAATTCCTACCAAATATATTTCTACCAAATATTAATTTAAACTAAAGGTATAATCTAGGGTTTGTTGAAACAATATTTTAGGACATGAATCCATATTCAAAATTTTACAGACCAAAGGCTAGTGAAATCTTTAATAGAGATAATCTATGAGAATCCTAGCATAATCCATTAAAGGGAACTCCATGAAACCTGAAACATAAGACATGAAAGTCAAATTTTATTAATTCTAGGCAAGGTTAAATAAAAACCATGAATAAATGGGCTAATTTCATCAAGCATGGATGATCTTCATATTCTAGTAAAGTGTAGATAATCAAATTTTTAGTGTGAAGGTTCAAAGTAATCATAAGGGTATTTATTGTTTATAAATGGGGTATGCTAAACTCAACAATCTCTTAATATACTTTCTAAACTTGTGGACATGAAAAATTGGTATTTATATCATCCACCACATATTACATGATGTATAAATTACCATTAACTTATTTAGGTTATTAATGTGATACATTAAATTCAAACTGATAATTTCACATAAGGTAATTATTTTGTTTAAACTCAAGATGTTATTTACCAATAATACCCATGTAAGAGATGCTTATAAAACCATGTAGTTAGTTAAAAATATCAATGGTGATTATTATAATTAGTCTTAATGATTCGATGGGGGTATAATAAATTAGGCCTCTAATTGCAAAGTTGTTTGGGTTGTTAACCCACTACTATAATTTACAAGGGATGAAATTTTCAAGTAGACATGAATTTACCATAGCCTAACCATAGGTGATTTTAGGAACATGAAGCCTATAATACTTATCAAAAGCATTAGCACCAACATAATCCATAGGGGTAGTATTAAGCCTAAAGTACAAAATTTTCCTAATAATTTTCCCATTTAAAAATAAATCAAAGAGCAAGTTAATACATGGAATTACCTCTAGTTTTGGCACAACACTATGTATCCATAATACATTGATAGTTAAGATGTTATATTTGTATCTATGAATGAATAATAATAATAATTAATCTTATACCATGTATGATTCTATAGATTCCAATTCATTTCATAAGGTTGAATAATGTTTGAGCTTATGTTGCAATGTTATTAAATCAAACATTATGTCTATATGTTCAGTTATGTCAGTGATTGAATATGCCAAGGGAGGAGGAGTTATATATAAGGATTCCATTAAAATTATGTGTGAATTATGTTTTCTATGAAATCTCAAATTATCTTAGTCACTATAAAGCTTAAATTCACAATGTGCACAAGGTAACTAGAAGTCAATGTGATCAAATCTCACTTTGTAACTAAGGATATTATTTTATATTTGTTTGATATATGAATCAAATGTATTAAGTTTAAAAATAATGTGAATTACTAGAAATAATGGATTTTACTCCATTCCCCATCTATTTTTTTATTTGAATTTTGATTTTGTACTACCAACTTTATTAGGTCTTACTTCCATGTGTCTATTTTTCACTACTCTCAGGTGCCTTGTCATATTAGTATGATAGATGTCCCTTTTTCACACTCTTGAAGATACATTTCATGTATTTATATATATATTTTTTATATCAAAGACACGCGGTTACATTTATCTTATATGTCTATGACTTAATTATGGCCGTTTATAATTTGTTTATTTTGGCCATGGATTTCTAGTATGATGACAATTAATGATATATCAGGTATCCACTTATCATGAGTATACAAATACTTATTATATGTTGTGTATATTGTGGGTTAGTGGTATCATGACATGTGGATAAGTATTACTACTCTAGAGGAATAATTTAAACTTTTTATTAGTACCGTATGTATTTCAGACTGTGGGTGCTCTAGATAATGACATGTGGATGTATCTCACTACTCTGATTTCCTATATTATCATATAATATAAGTTTATTGACATGATATATTGGTTATTATGATAATGACATGTGAATAAATCTCACCGATCTATGTAAATCATTTAAACTTTTTGCACTATTCAAATATCCATCATTTAGGATGAGTGGCATGATGACACATGGATGAATCTCATTTATCAAATTTCCCATATGATTTCATGACTTGTACTTTTGTAAATTGAACTATAAGTTAGCAAGATGGCTATATTTAACATGATATTAGAGACCTAGATAATTGAAAGATTTCATAATTTTATTAAGTATTGGATAATTATGTAAGGGTGGGATGGTGACAATTTTCAAAATATTGGTGATCTAAATAAAATAAAGACTTTGTTAATTTTTGAGGGCCACATATGACTAGGATGATGCCACTTGGCATGATGAAATGAACATGTATATGTTACAGAGATGAAATTGAACAAACTAAAAATGAAATAGCCTACATAGGAGGAAAAATAACCAATAATAATCTAAAACATTACATCATTAGTCTCATATAGCATAGATGGGCGCTCTTTTAGAATTTGAATTAGATGGTTCACAGGTAGGTGGGAAACTGGTTAGGGATAATCTGGCAAGAGGTATGGACCCTTGAGGAACTAAAGGGGGTGTTGAAAAGAATGATGGGTTAGAATCTTTGGCTGATGTGGATAATTTAAATTCTTTGTGCGTATATGATCCTTTTTGTGGGGTCTGTGGCCCCCCATTGGATCCAGTGGTGGGGCAGGATCTCGAAAAGGAGAAAGAGAATCATGATTTTAATAAGGAAAAACCCTCAAAAGGGATGAAAGTAGGGTTCTCAAAAAGAAGAACTTGGTCATCTCTATTTGGTAAGAAACCTACTAGAAAATCTCTTTTCTCATCGGTGACTGCTAAGTCTTGCTAGGAGAAAGGTGAGTTTCAAGTTTTTATTCCAGATCCTTTAGTTGATTTTTTTGTGTCTTCCATGGATCTCACCCTAGTGGGCAAATTTTTAGGAGAAAGACCAGATTTAGAATCTCTTAGAAAAATGTTTAAAAGGAATTGGGTTATTCGAGGAGAGGTAGATATTGAACCAATGTCGAATGGTTTCTTCTCATTTATCTTCAACTATAAGGAAGACATGAATATGGTTCTTAGTGGAGGACTGTGGTCTTTTGGTAAATGCTCTCTCACTATTAAAAAATGGGAGCCTAACATGGATCTCTCGGATTATTTTTTCTTAACCACTCCCATTTGGGCTAGACTTCCTAGTCTGCCTTTAGAATTTTGGCATGAGGATATTTTTAAAGGAATTGCCAATTCTTTTGGTGAACTTGTGGCATTGGATAATTCTACGGCTTCTAGAACCAAACTCCAAAGTGTTAGACTTTATGTTAAAGTGGCAGATCTAAATCATCTCCTAGAAAAGGTGGAATTAATATCCAAGCTTGGTAAAAAAACTCAAGAATTTTTTTTTGAAGATTTGCCCAACTCTTGCTATGCTTGTAAGAAACAAGGGCATCTGGTTAAACATTGTCCCTCCAAAAGTAAAAATCATCCCAGTAGTGTTTTGGATGGGAAAAGGATCAAGGTCTAGCAAAAGAAAGTATGGAAACCCAAAGAAGACCATTGCCAAGAACAAAAGAATAATTACGATTCTAAAGTTCCACATCCTGAGGCAGATAAAGAGCCTTCTTTTGAAGATTTTAATGCTCTACAGGCTGAGGTGGATAAAGAGCTTTCTTTTGAGAAAGTAAATTCTCAGAAAGAAGGACATGGTTTACAATCAGAGACCATAATACCTGAATAAAGAATAGAGGATCTGTTAGATCTATCAAAATAAATCATTGTCTATCAAAGGATAGAAGATTGATGGAGAGATGTAGATGAAAAAATTGTGCTAGAGGAAGGTGAAATCTTGGCTGAAGCTGAAAATAAATCAGAGGAGGGAGATCTTTTTTCTCAGTCTAGGGAGATCCAGGTGTTATCTCAGGCTGATAATGACTTTCCTTTAGATGAGCTTCCTCCCCTAAAAGTTGTGAAAGATAATGAAGAAAACTCAAAGCAAAAACTAAACTAGAGAAAAAGGGCTGAAAAAAGATCAATACTAAGGGGGTAGAAACTAGAAGCAGCAAAATAGATTAGCAAACTAAAGCAAAAATTCTTGCTTCTACTCTAAATAAATCTAGAAAAATACCTGAATAGCATTCTAAGGTGAAACCAGATGTTGGTTCTCTAGACAAACTTGGAAGAAGATCCACTAAGAAAACCAGAGAGATAGAAAGTATGCAAAATATTGCTGATGGTAGGCAGGCAAGTATTCTAGATTTTACCCCTAAAAAATAGATATGAAAATCATTACTTGGAATATTAGGGGGCTAAATAGTATTCATAAACTAGATATTGTTAGGAATTTTGTTAGAGAACAAAAGCCTAATTTTCTCTTGCTACAAGAAACTAAGATGAATAAAGAGAAAGTGAAACAGATTAAAGATTTTAAAAATTATTCTATAAATGCTAGTAGCTTAAAAGGTGCATCAGGGGGAACTTTGATGTTATGGAAGAAGAATTATTATTTTGGAACTATAATGATTGCTAGTAAATATCTTATGATAGCTAGAATTACTAGTGTTGACCAGAAGCAGGGTTGGTATATTGTAAATATTTATGCTCCCAACATTAAGAACCTAAGAAAAAAGGTCTAGGAGTCTGTTTCCAATTTTAAAAGTAAGGATTATTTTGGATGATGGATTATAATGGGAGACTTCAATGTGCCTCTCTATGATCATGAGAAAATGGGAGGTAATGCTACCCAGCTGGAAGGAAGATTAGATTTACTGGAGTTTATAAATAAAGAAGGTTTAATGGATATGGACCTCCATGGAATTCAGTTTACTTGGAGTAACAAGAGAGTTGGTAATGAATGTATTCAAGCTAGGCTTGATCATGCTCTTATTTATCTTGATTGGACTAAAGAATTTATTTGTAAATTGGAAGCCTGCCAGAAAATTGGATCAGATCATTTTCCCCTCATTTTCACTGCTGCTAAAATTTACCTTAAGAAGAATTTTCCTTTTAGATTTGAGAAGATGTGGATGCAACAACCATAGTTTTAAAGTAAATTGGAAGAACGGTGGAGTATTTATATTGAAGGCACGACCCTCTTTAGAGTTGCTTCTAAGCTCAAAAATGTTAAAAGGGAAGTTAAAATATGGAATAAGAATAGCTTTGGGAATATCTTTGAGAACAAAAATGCTATTAAGGAGGATATTCTAAAAACATAGGTAAAAATTCAGAAGGAAGGATATACTCCTGACCTCCTCATTGAAGAAAATGAAAAGTTGGATCAATATCATGACATCATCACTAAAGAAGAAATCTATTGGAGACAAAGATCAAGCTTGTTATGGTTGAGTGAAGGAGATAAAAACACAAATTTTTTCCATCTATCCACTCTTAAGCATAGAGCCAAAATTCACATATCACACCTTAAAAAGGGAGATTTGAAGATTACAGAGGAAAAGGCCATCATGGATGAAATGGAGACATTTTTCTCTTCTCTAATGAAGGCTGACCCTAACATCAATTTGGATAGTCAGGATGAAATCCTTAGAGTGATTCCACCTCTAGTTTCAAAGGAACAAAATAAAATGTTAAGCATTCCTAAGGATGATGAAATTTTCAAAGCTGTTTGTTCTCTGGGAGGAGATAAAGCTCCTGGTCGTGATGGCTTCCCCATGTTTTTCTTCCAAAAACTTTAGAAATTTGTTGGTAAAGATGTATGTGATGCTATGAAGGAATTATATGGAGCTAAATAGATGCTTAAGGAAGTCAACTCCACCTTTCTATGCTTGATTCCTAAGAAAATTAGTGCTGATTCTCTTGATCAGTTTAGACTGATCAGCTTTTGTAATTCTTTCTATAAAATTATTTCCAAAGTTATTACTTCTAGACTTATTCAAGTGATTCCTTTAATTATTACTAATCAACAAAATGGTTTCATCCCAAGTAGACAAATCCTTAACTCTATCATCTCTGCTCATGAGAATATTCATTCCTTGTCTTATTCTAACAACCAGGGGTTCATTATGAAAGTTGACATAGCTAAGGCCTATGATAGAGTTGATTGGTCATTCCTCTCAAACAGTCTATTAGCTTTTGGATTTGACCAAAAAGTTGTTGGTGTTATTGATCAATTGATTTCTACCTCCTCTATTGCTATTCTGGTTAATGGAAGTTCATCTCATTTCTTTTATCCCTCTCATGGATTGAGACAAGGTGATCCTTTATCCCCATCCTTTTTGTTATTATGGCTGATTACTTGGGGAGATATATTGGAGACTTGGTCCATAGAGGTTTCTTTAAGGGATTACAACCTTATTCCCATCCTCTAATCTATTCTCATGGACAATTTTTTGATGATACCATATTTATGGGTAAGGCTAAAGTCAAGGAAGCCAAAAATTTGAAGGAAGCTATTAACTTATATTCTTCTGCCTCTAGTCAATTGGTTAACTGGAATAAAAGTGTTGTGTTCTTTATCAACACCCCTATCTAGAGGCAATATAAAATTGCTAAAATCCTTGGATGTTCTATAGGATCTCTCCCCTCTTCTTACTTGGGTCTTCCTCTTGGCCTGAAGGTCCCTGATGCCTTTTGGGAAGATCTTATTAAGAAATTCAATAAGAAAATTTTGGGATGGAAAGGAAATATTTTAAGCTAGGTAGGTAAGTTAACTCTTCTCAAAGCTTGTCTTCAAAGCATACCTACTTATGCTTTAAGTCTCTTTAAAATTCCTATTAAATTTGCTGAGTCTATTGAAAGAATTCAAAGAAATTTTCTATGGACTGGTACTGAGGAAAAAAGGAGAATGCCTTTAATTACTTGGGATCATGTTTGCAAACCTCTCAGTGAAGGGGGATTAGGGATCAGGAAAATTAGAAGTATGAACAAAGCTCTTTTAGGCAAACTTGGATGGAGAGTTTACCATGACAAAAAAGAGTGGAGTACCATATGGAAACACAAGTACCTCTTCAATGCTAAATCCCTTCCTGATTTCTTCTCTTCTCCTGATGTTATTCATCCCTCTTCCATATGGGGGGCTGTTTAGGGGACCAAGAAAATTTTAGGAAAAGGATGTTCTTGGAAAATTGGTAATGGGCTTAAGGTGAAATTTTGGGATGATGTCTAGTTAAAGGATCATCCCTTGATTGGAGATTTTCATGATAAGGATTTAGTTGACTGATGCAAGTAGAGATATGGCATATTAGTTAGTCATTATTGGCATAATGATTCCTGGGTGAATTTAATTGATGTTGATCAAGGCTTCAGTAACATCCAATTATCTCTCAATGTTGTCTCTCTTTATCCTTATCTTGAGGATAAGATTATTTGGCATGCTGACCCTAGTGGCCAATTTAAAGTCTCTACAATCTTCGCTTCAAAGGAAAAGGGTAATCAACCTTTTTGGTCTCATGCCTGGATTAAGGGGCTCACCCCCAAAATTAATATTTTCTTATAGAATTTGCTTCAAAATAAAATTTTGACCCTTGACAACTTGTAAAAAAGAGGTATAAATGTGGTTAATAGATGTATTTTATGCAAAAATGGATTTGAAGATAGAGACCATATGTTTTTGAATTGCTCTTACACTTAGCAAGTTTGGACTGAGATTCTAAATTTTTGGGGTATAACATGGGTCCATCAAAATAATGTGGAACTCTCTTTTAAAAGTGGGTGCTGCCCCTCTGAGGATCTTGATGCTCATTTTCTATGGAAACTCACTCTCCCTCATCTCTGGTGGGGTATCTAGAAAGAAAGAAACAATAGAATATTTAGGAGTAAAGAACTTCCAGGATGGGTGCTTGGTCATAATATCATTAGAGCCATCAAGGAGAACTTTAAATCCTAGAGGGATTCTGATCAAACCTTCCAATTTGATAAGCCTTTACGATCTGAAGGGTCTAATTTGAAAACTAATAATCCAAGATCGATCATAAAATGGTTTGCTACTCTTAATGGATGGATCAAAGGGAACTTTGATGGAACAGCTAAGGGAAATCCAAGAAGAGTGGGATGTGGAGGGCTATTGAGAGATCATGTGAGAAATGTAACTGATGCTATTGCTATCCCAATTGGTAATTTGAATAGCCATATTACTGAAGCTACTACAGCCCTCTAAACTATTAAATTAGTTATTGATTTGTGGTATTCCAAATTATGGTTGGAAGGTGATTCTTTGAATATTATTAACATCCACAATAATAAAAATTCAATCTCATGGTCTATTGAGGCTACGATTATGGAAATCAAAGCCTTAATTAAAAAATTTGAAAAAGTGGCCATATTACATACATATCAAGAGGCCAATGGGGTCGCTGACTGGATAGCTAATCAAGCTATTAAAATGGGGCATAAGGTGAGGTGGCTTGATGAATTAAATAAGCATGTTGATCTTGAAGTTCTTATTAATTATGATGCCATTCATTCTAATGTAAGAAAGATTTGCTTAGATTAGAAATTCAATGATTTGGTGGAGTGGCCTTATGGTTGTTAGATTACTTTCCCTGAGGAGGTACATTCTAGAGAATGCCACATGGTTACCGCATGTATCATCAAATAGGTGAACTCCATTTCAAGGCACAAATAATTGGTTCCATTTCAACCTTTCTGCCTTTTGTGTTTAGGTGCTTCTGGGCAATATGAGGGGTGAACCACGAAAGCAAGAGCTGAAAAAATGTGATGAATGGAAGGCTAGATAGGATGTTTGGAAGATTCTATGGAAAGGGAAGGTGGTCAGTTATCTAGAGCATTTGCATGGATTTAAACCCCACGTCACTACCGCCTTTTATAAAAATTGGGTTGATGACAGAGTTACTCTCCATGGAGTCACTGTGAAGCTTACTGAGGAATTCATTGCTGAGGTCACGGGGCTTCCCATGGGTGGTAATAAGTTCTCCAAATAGACTAGTATCTCCAATGTGGCCTACAAAAAATTTCTAAAGACGGATGTAGAGGAGAAGCAATTGGAAAAGAATGGAGACTTCTTTGACATGGATTACATAAAAGGAATTTGGTGAGATGTGTTATGTTGTATCTATGAGTACTTTATCCTTGATGGTAGGAATAAAAGAGTTCATAAATTTCATTTTGTTTTTCTCAACCACTTCAGGCACAAGGATAGAATTTCTTTCCCTTTCTATTTGCATTGTTCATTGCTTCAAAGCTTGTATGCCCATAGAAAGGAGTCTCACCCCATTTTACATGAAGGTCTGATACATTTCATAGAGGGTTTTTGTAAAACTAAATCCATAGCTTTGACTCCTTATTTTGATAAACATAAGGGTTCTCAATCCAAAAAGTGTAAGAAGGATGAGAATGTTAAAGTGATAGAAAAGGAAAAACCAGAACCCTCTAGTTCTCAAAAACATATTGTAGAAGAGGATTTTGAGTTTAAGAGTATTAAAAGTTATAAGAAGTATGTCATGAAGAAAGAGGAAGGGATGGATGTTAGGGAGTTCAGCTCTAATTTGGAAGGTTATCCGAAAACTAAAGGAAAAATTGAGAAAGGGAATAAAGGGGATACAACTGAGGGTAACTCAGAATAGAGTAATTCTGACAATGAGGGTAATCAGACTGTGTCTAGGGGAGGTGTCAAAGACAAAGATATTTTAATTGATGATCCAGTCTCTATGAGAAAGGAGGATCATATGGTTTTGGTTTCTACTCCTGTTATGGAGTTTGGGGGACAAGAAAAGGAAGATCCTGTTCAGCATGAAGACCCTGTTAAGACTAAAGAGGAGGAACAGATGGATAGGGAGGAACATATTAAAAAGGTTGATTCCCCTCCACATGATATTGCAGAAGACACTTGTGAATCTCTACAAAGGGAAACCAAGCTTTCCTTCCTGCATTCTACCAAGTTTAAAGCTGACTCTATTCTCCAAGTTGATTCTTAGATCTATAATGAAATAATGGGGCTAAAGAAGAAAGTGGAAACAATGCAACACAATCAGGATGTTGATCAGACCATAATCAACCATTTAGAGGGGAAAATGAGAGATATCCCAAAAAAACTTAAATATTATGAGCATAATCTTAGAATGCTTATTAAAGAAAGTAGAACAAAGATGGAGTAGGTAACATCAAGCATCTGTGTTGCTGCAGCTAACCTTGGTAAAATAGCAAATGAAGAAATAATATCTTTGGAGGGTCCAAGAGGACAAGGTAGAGTTCAAGGAAGAAAGCCTTGCAAGCTATTGCTACTTTGGCTGCTAATTCCATTTAGGATATTGGTATGATTGGGAAGGAGGCTGTCAAGATGATCATGGAATTACAATAGAAGCCTAGGGTCTTCTTTGTTAATTTTGTTCCTATTTAGGTCCTTTTTTCTAGTTTTTGTGACTAGTTCTAGTTTTTGATCCTATTTCTTAGTTCTTGTTCTTAAACTTTATTTGAGGTTCCAAGTCCTTGTAAAACCTGGGTACTTTTAGTGGACTATGTTTGTGGTTTTAGGTCCCTGTAAAACCTGATTTTGATGCTAATCTTCAGTAGGTTTTAGGACTGCCTATCCTAGTGGTTGTTAATGTTTTATCTTTTTTGTTCCTGTTAAAGGGTTTTAGGGTCCCTTCAAAACCTTCTTTTATCATAATCTAAAACATCATTAGTCTCATTAATTACCCAAATCAAGGTGTTTATTTTAATATATATAAATGTTTTCATATGGACTATATCAATGATTGAACCTTGAATTATAATGAAACAATATAATACTCAAAATAAAATTTTAATATTAGAATTTTAGATGTGTAATGATTGTGATGTAAGGTTATTTCATTCATGGATCATGTTTTTAGACTTTTCCTTTTGAATAAATCTTCTAAGTAAAAAAGTGGGTGCCTATTTGAAAAAACATGAATGGCATGTGTTGGGGAACAATAAATGGTGACTTAGTATGAACATACTCCAGAGTATTTTAGAACCCAAAAATTTGGTTAATGTATTAGGGTAGAATTCCTACCCTTATAGAAAAAGAATAAATAGACCAAATTAAAAAAAGACTCCAAGTTCCTCATGTAACATACTAGCCCTTTTTATTTTTAGGATCTATATGTGATTATGTAGAATTAATTTACCCCTTGAGATGATAGTTTTGAAAAAGATTTGATTATACACTATAGGTTTCATTTTGATTTTTTTGATTTTATAATAATAATAATGGAAACCTAGGCATTGCTCTATACCGAATAGGTATACATAGCTATGATAAAAATACTTTTGATCCACTCTAAGAATTTCTCTATTTCCATACAAGAATCCATAGCCTTGATATAGTTTACTTGATTCACCCTCCTTCCATAATTTTTTTTTTCAAAACATGGATGGAGTAAGAGTTGGGAACCACCACTGAATGGGTGTACATATGAGAAAACTTATTTTTCATCAATACATATCTATCATCATGTATACATCTCAATGTGTATTTTTTCAACCCATTAGGACTTAGATGAATGGAAATCCTATGTTCTTAAAGAGTTGAGAATAGTAATTTAGGTTAGAAATATGAAATAAATATAACCACTAATTTGTTACAAAATTGAATTAATTTAAACTTTCTAAAAATAGAAATAAATAATGTAAATGAGAATTTAGATGGAAAATGACTAAGAAAAATGATTTGGAGGCTAAAAACTAAGGTAAGGATTAGTTTGAGTGTCATAAATAAGATCCAGGTATCAAAACCCATCCTAGATAGTAGTTCCCTTATTGCATAGTAGCATTATTTGGTGTTAGTGTCACTATCTTGGTAGTAGTGTCCTCTATGTAATATGGTTCTAAGATTATAGTTGTACTTGTGTTTGGGTCTATAAGGCTTGTTCATTATTGAACAAGTTTTAAAACCATGTTTATGGCTTATTTTGATTGGTTTTATGATAAAACCCCTAATCTTCCATGTTGTTAGGGCATCTGATTGATAAAAGTACAAAATTGTGTTTATTATGGGGTAAGATGGACATCCTCAACACCCTACTATGATGAGAGTTGCCTACATACCAATACTTTGAAGAGGTATCAATCTTGATGTAAGTCTGCCCACCTAAATGTTGGTTCAAGTGTAAGTGAATCTAGTATGATGATTGAATTAAGTGCTTTGAATGTGCTTGAGATTAGAAAGTTGAGTAATATGAGCTTAGGAATGTTGTATGTTGTAGTATGCAAAATTAAGGTAGAATAGGATTGATAACCTTAATTGTGCATAACTCATTTTGAGTTTGCATATTCAATTTTCATATGATTTGCATCTAGTGGATAAGGGCTAAAATTCATGTATTTTTATGGTTATGGTGTTTGTACAGGTGCTAAAAGAGGTCTAGGCCAATCCTAAGAGGGTTAAAATTTGAAAATATATCTATTTATGGAAAACAAAGAGAAAGGAAAATAGTACCAATATTGGGACACTAGCATCATGTGGCACTACCATCCCTATTATGGCATTAGTGTCCATGTGGTGGAACCTAAGGAATGAAAGGCCAGGATGTAAGAATGAAGGTCTAAGACTAATTTAAGGATTACTAAGGATGTCTATGGCCCACATAAAGGTTGAATATGTGTCAAAATAGGCTCTATGATAGGTCTATGGATAATCTAGGGATAAGTGGTATCAAGTATCACTTTTAGCACTCAAGTGTCACTTTTAGGTGATTATATTTGCCCCTCCATTTTATTATATAAATGTAGCATAGTGAAAAGATTAGGATAAAGGAAAATAAGTATACTTTGGCTTACCTAAGAGGTGAAGCCTATGATTTTAGATCTTAGTATGTGAATCATGATCCATTGCATGTATTTCAAGTGAAACATTCATAAATTAGTAATTACTTAAGATATATCAAAAGAAAATACAAAATAGAGTAAAAAGTAAAACTAAATAAGAACTGATTAAAAGGGATAAGTGAGAGGAAATGAATGAATACACCTCATTGGGTACATGAACCAATTCATAAACATGGTGACAACCTATGTGTGTGCATGTATGTATTGATCAATTTAGTGAATAGATTGGATTGATATGATGTCTTACTCAATACTCATGTGTGGGTGGCTCAAGAACTCAATCTAGTTTTGAATCCATCATTTTCCACCCCTACTTGGTTGATTATAACCTATGAATAGCTTGGATTAGTTTGGTGATGTGTCTAACCATCTCATGTAGGTGGATTAAAAATTAAATTAGACTATGAATCGATCAAAACCTACCCATGTCTAGTAGATGCATCTTAAACTAAAATTGTGTGATGTAACTCAAAACATCTAACTAGAGTTTCTAACTAGAGATGTCATCTCTATGGCCACTTAGGTATATTATGAGGCTCCAAGCTAGTTGATGCTACCAAACACTATAGATGGAGTAAGGCATGAAAATGTTTTACAACCTATATTATGATGTTTGATGTATACATCATAGATAATTACATGGAATTTGTCACTCCATCTAATCAATTAGTGTCTAAGTGAGAAAATGGAAATAATGTGCCATATAGATTCCCCCAAATTTGATATCTGAGCATATGGATTCTAGAATGAGTTGCAATAATTGGTATCTAAGTATCTAAACTTTAAATGGGAATGATCATGATGTGCATGATTCCCATAATTTGATTAAACTTGTATGAATCTAATCTAAACTAGAAAATATGAAATTGAAGCTATGTGAACCTAGATTGTACCTAATGTACTTTTTTGGCCAATCTATATTTTTATGAAACTAAGGATACTATATAGTAGCACCATGTGGTACTAGTGTCCTAATTTGGGTGTTAACATATGAATATTTTAATTTATGTCTATCTATACTAATCTTTGTGTCACTCTTTTCTACTGTGTTTACCTAATTCTAATTTCTATAATATGAGCCTATGTTCTAAAAATGTACTGTGAGTGAATTATGAGATTAATATCTATGACAAACCCCTTTGAATGCTACCTATTTTGAGGGGAGTTATTAAACCTATAAAATAAATATCCTCAAAATAAAAATCTCTTTAATATGTGTGTTAGTTGGAGCATATATGATATTTACATAATAATCCAATATAATGTGCATATATAACATCTAAATGTAAGATAATTTGAGCATAAGTTTATAATGTGAGATGCATATATATATATATATATATATATATATATATATATATATATATATAATTTATAACACTCATAAGGCTATCAAGATATATATAATAATATATGTAACAAAACATTTGAGTAATAACTGAGTAGGTACCTAGGTGTATGGGGCATGATGTCATCACAACACCCAAGTACGAAGGGAAGATGCATGAGGTCCCTCATGGAATCTAAAATTGGAGTATATAAAAATCAAGAGACAAGTTTCATGGACATGATACATACAAAAAATTATATATACAACACACATGAGGCACACAAAGCAAGCCAAGGTGCCACAATATAAGGGACACCAGCACATGTCACTAAATCTGAGAAAGCAAGACATTTAAGGACCTATTAAAATGTCCACATATGAAAACAAAATGGATTAAAGCCACATATAATGACATGTTCAAATGTCTACATACATAATAAAAAATAAACACACAAAGACATGGGCACATGTACGAAAAATACATACTATGAAATGAAATGGCATAGAGTCAAAGAGAAATGTGATATTCAAATTCCATAGAATAGAAGAAGCATAGAGATACAAACAATTATAAAATATGAAATATTGAAATGAAAGTATGCATGGTCATGTAATACAAATTTGTATATGAGTTAAGATATACTTAGATTGAATCTAAATTAGTAGTATCCAAAAAAAATATGAGGAAGTATAACATGATCAATATCAAAATATAACAATGATAAAGTTATTATGCGGAGTATATAAATATGTAACATGGTAATAAAAACTATGTATAGGGTGCCCTTAAATGGGGGAATATGTCAAATGAAGAACATGTGTGTCTATGTAAATGCCCCTAATAGGTAGATAATTTTTAATTTAGAATGGTGTAGTGGACTTGAGTCCTATAGAAATATATAATCACTCAACAAGGACAAGCGAATCATGTATGTATGATAAAACTGACTATACTTAGATAGATAACATATGTAGTGTCTAAAAAATATAAGAGATGTAAACATGGTAGTGTATATAATCTATAATTTTATATTTTTTGATTAAATATTTGAATATTTTTGTGTCTTTAAAATATTGTAGTGTTTTTGTGTTTTTTGGATATAATATATGTAAAAAAAAAAATGAATAGAGTTTTTTATTTTATATATAAAATATCCTTAGATGCATGATGTTCAATGAGTTTTTGATTTCCTTTCCATCAAGTGAATCTATATTATATACTTTGGGCTAAGATTTTTTATGATTAAGTACAAGCTAGGCTAATTTGGTTTGAATTTTCCTTTGTTATCTTCTTTGGCATTGAATATTTTAAAATTATATCATTGACTTCAAATTCCTTGTTATGAACATGGTTATTATATTTATTTAGATTCATCTATGATATGCCTTGAGATAATATATGGATTGAATGCACATGTGATCCAACTATTCTAATTCATGGAGATGTCTCTCTTTATATTGATCATGTATGATGAGCCCTGTTAAGAATACCCTTAAGGATGGGATTTATCATTCTAGTGATATAGCCACTTATGTTCCATGTACTAGTGAATAAGGAGTATCTCCTATCAGTGTGTGAATACTAGTGTGGTAAGCCTATAGTGCATAGATGAGTTGATTGTGCTAACCATTATTAGATTTGGTAACTTTTTTTGTGAGGATACCACTGATTGTCTTTTTCTCTTGTATTTTACCATTACCCTATGGGTGGTTAGATTAGATAATGTGTGCTAAATTTTTTATTTGGCTAAAAATTTATTCATTATTTTATTTTTGAAAGAAGTTCCATTATCTATGATGATGGCCATTATGAGGTTGAAGTGGGAATTAATGTTAGTCATGATAAAATAAAATATATCTTCTTCCTTTGTGTATTCTATAGGAATGGCCTCCACCCATTTTTTAAAGTATTATGTAGTTATGATAATGAATTTTTGACCTCTTGTAGATTCTGATTTATATTATTGATTAGATCAAAAACCCATATCATGAATGGACATGGGCATACTATGGGTTATATATTTAGTGAAGGGACATGGTGTAAGCTTAGATTTCATTGACATTTGTCACATAAATTTTTTCATTCCTATAATTCTTTTTCTATGGTTGGCTAATAGTAACCTTATATAAGCAATTAATGTGACATTGCTATATTGCTAAAATGACCACCACATTCACTATCATGCACCTATTTGATAGATAACTTAGCTTCCTTGAATATAAAAGATCAGATCAAGTGTCCCTCAAAATATATTTTGAATAATTCCCCACCAATAATGACATATCAAATCGAGTTTTGCTATCTTTTGTGTTTTTCATTCCTTGTGAAAGTATCTAGTGTAATAGATTTATGTAAAAAAATGTATATGTTAGAGAACCTTTTGGATGTTATTCTGATGTGTGTGGTATATATAACCATTAGAGATATGAGGTCTACATGGGATACTGATGGATGTTATAATCATTTGATAGTGAATATAATTTGGTCTTCACCTATGTCAATGGGGATCAATGATGATGCATTTGCCATTGCATTAACATGATTTTTATGTGAAATGTTTTTCATAAATAAGTTTTCAAAATGAGCATATATACATTAAACCATATTCTTATATGTAATAAGGAATTATTATTTGGTTTGGTATATTTATATGACTTGATTGAAACTTAATTGTGAATCCCTAAAATCTTTAATTAATTTGATCTAGAGAGCTTGAGATGCTTAAAGGCCTAAGATAAGAGATTATATTCTATGATGTTGTTGGTACATGAAAAATTGAGTGAATAAGTGAGGGGTATTATGTGCCCAATTGGGATAATGAGAACAATTACATCTCTAGCACTAGATGAACATTTGGAACCATCAAAGAACATTATCCATGTATTAGAAGTGGTATTTTATGTTTTGAAGTCATCCCTAAAATTATTGTTGATAGGATTTGTGTCTACTAACAATGTTGCGACCAATTATCTAGCCTTTAAATATTTTCTATAAGATGATATTAAGGCCAAATTATATGAGTAATATAACCCATTTTTTAATACATCTTAAGAAATGGGGTTTTAATAAGAAGAAATCTAAAGGATCAAATTTTGTAATGACTTGTGTCTCATTGATAATCATATAATGGTGGAGCTTTTAAGTAATAAATATAAGTGTCAAAAAATGTTTTTTTATTTTTGGATAATTTCTATCTTAGTCAAAAAGTGTATGACTAATGTATTAAATGGATTTCTATTTATATTGATCATCATGTTTTTCTAAGAGGATACTGAGTACCTAATCTATCATTGAGAGGTAAAGGAGAAGTGTCTTATCAAGTGTCAGTGGTACTAGGATAGGTGGGTTCAATAGGTACTATTTGACCATGTCAAATACTTATTGACATGTGATATCCCATTTAAATTTTATATCCTTTTAAAATAATTTGGTGAATGATTGAGTCTTATATATGAGTTGTGCCATAAAGCAGTGTATTGCCTAAATCATGCCTTGTAAGGAACAAAGTTATTTTAAATTGGTATGAGGAGGCATGTCCATTATTGTTTTAACTTTCTTAGGGTTAAAATCAATATCATGTTGGGATATTATAAATACCAAGAGTTTACCTAATGAAACCCCAAGCCACATTTCATGGGATTGTGTCATACATTATATTTTATTAGTCTCTCAAAAATTTATCTCAAATATATTGCATGGTAATGTCATTCTTTTTATTTTACAAGAAAATTATCGATATAATATTTGATAATTTTATGAATGAGATTGAAATCACTAAAAATAGTATTTGAGTACTAAGATTGCTACTTTAGACTACTTATATTTCACATCCTAATTCTTCTCTAGACCTAATAACCTATTGATTTGTGGATTTTTATGGTTATTATTTGGTTAATTAATATTTTGGTTTAGATTAATTTCATATGTTAATTTTATGGATAGTTATATGTTTCTTAATTTACATGATTGTTGAATGTGGATTTAGTTGTACTTACATATTATGTACATGATGATCATATCTAATTAGTTTAGTAAAGTGGTATAATATGGATTTTATATTATTTTGGGATATTTACCTTAATTTTTATGAGGTGGATTTAGGATAGATCCATCCCTCAAAGTGTGACAAAGGGAGGGAATCATTGGAGAGGGTGGTGTAGATGGAGGCATTAGGGGATGATAAATGGAAAAATTAGAAATTTGCACACACCATGATAGTTTAGTATGTTTTTATATTCATTTTTTGATTTGATAGTTAATATTTAATTTTAGTTATAATCATGCTTGTTGTGATTGAATATGGTTATATGGTGCATTATGTTATCATACTTAGCTTATTAAACATGATGATGTTTTAGATTAAGGTAAAAACAGGTTTTGAAGGGACCCTGAAACCCTGAAACAAAGATAGAAAGATGAAGCATTTACGACCACAGGCAAAACCTAAAACCTACTACAAAGAAGTAACATAAACAATTTTTATATGGACCTAAAACCACCTAAAAGACCACAAGTCAAAACCCAGGTTTTACATAGACCTGGATACACCAAAGTCAAAAGATTACAAAAAACTAGGAAACAGGACCAGATAACACAACCAACTAGAAGAACCAGGCTATTTTTCCAGTTCCAAAATCATTTTCACTACTTCCTTACCTTTCACAGTAGTACCCTAAATGGCAATAGCCACCGCCATGGAATTCTAAAGAGTGTCCTTGTTGTTACTTTTATATGTGTGTGTATGTTTTTATAACAATGTTTTACTTATTAATACATGACTATTGAGGTAAAAAGGATTTAATTATTTGTGTTAGTTGACTTTTAATATCATGTTGAGTCATTGATAATATATATATTATTTTAATACATAATAGTGATAATCCAATATTAATTAGAGGTGAAATGTTGTTATGATTATCATATTAAGGAAAGGTAATAATATTCATATCATTCATATTTGTAAAAATGGTTATATTATTTAAATCCTAATGGTGAAGTCATTGTGTTAGTCAATGTGATAATGGATAGTTTTGAAGGTTGATTTCATTGATTAAAAACTATAATGTTTAATTGGAAGTTGATGATCTTATTAATGACTTTACGCTAGTTAGAATTATCATTAAAATTATAATGTTTTGAGGAATTTTGTGAAGTTGATATTACATGCATTAAAATTGGAAGAATTGTCATTATTATTATATTATTTAGTTTTGGAATGTTTGAGAGCTAGGGTTTGGTTAGTGGCAATGACTTATTAACAAATGATTATGTGGGATAATAACTTAGTTTGGGGATTTTTGCACGAGGAATACTTTTATGACTTTGTGTTCTATTAGTGGATTTTACATGCATCAAATTAGTAATAGATTCATGATTACCACTTGGAGTTTGGTGTAGAAAATAGAGAAATTAGTTGTATGAATAAATAATACATCCAAATAAAATGTGAGAAGGAAGTACCAGGGAAGACACGAATCAAAATTATAGAGAAAAGGAGAAGAAAAGGCTTGGATAAATTTGGATAAATAATCTTATTATTATAACTTAGGACTTCACTATTAGGCTAGTTTCATCATTAAAATTCCTATATAAGTTTTTTGGAGTTATTGAAGAAATCTAGTGTATGTTTATTAAGGGTTTGTTGTTTCATTTTTTTTAAATTAAAAAAAACAAGAGGGCTAAATTCTCGGTCATGTAGAATGGCTCAGCCATCCATAGAACTAATAATATAGCCCTAGAACCCTAGGTTAAATAGCCTTAGATTTAAACTCCTTACCATATATTTAAATGATATATAGTTTTTAGTGAAAAAAATTCTATGTATAATTTGGGTTGATTTTGAAAACACTAGGATAATAGATGACTATGTTGATTTTTAAAGGTGGGGGTTTGAAATAGAAATTTGGATTTATAAACTCAGTATGTTTATTATAAATTTCAAACTTTTTAGTTCATCAACATATATATACTGGGCCAAAATATTATCAATGAGAAACTAAAAGTTTTAAACTCAATTTTTGATAATTGGTTATAAACCATCATTCATATACTTAAACATTGGCTAGGTTGAAAATAAATAAGGTCAAAGTTTTATAGGGCAATATAGGGTATGAATATGTGTTTATAAACTTGATTTTTGGAATTAAAGCTTATATGATTTTTTTTTAGCAAATATAGTACAATTATGGATTTGTTTCATTTAATGACTTATATAGAAGAGTATACACACACACACGTCTGTGTGTGTGTGTGTATCCATATGGACTTTATTGACTTATATATATATATATATATATATATATATATCAATGTATTAATATAGTAAAGGTTATATTACATTTGTATAAACTTATAATTATATACCAGTATGAAGTCTAAACCATAAATATAGACTATAAGTCGATTGGGAATTATTGTAGTTACATTTGAATATAGTAACTAGTCAGGTTTTATATAACAAATATAAATATACTATTAACTATATTTAATAGACATAGATGTGTATATAAATTATTATATGTACATTGAGAACCATGTGATCATAATTATGGACTATCATGTTTAAATATTGGATTGCATTTGAGTTACTTTAGTTTAGTCTTAAAATATAACTGGTTATGGATTTATAAATTTTGAGTTGAATAATGTTATACGAATTAATATTTAAAATTAATATACGAGATGCTTACCTATTAAGAGTATGTCAAATTTAGTAACCATATACTATAGATGTTATGGTCAGTTAAATATTGGACTATGTATATTTTATCATATGAATTATGGAATATTTGACATAATGAAATAAAACATAGTGAATAACATCATAGACAAGTGTTTGCTTATAATTTTAAGGAACCAATATAGTGATAATGATTATTTGATTATTAGTGATACATGATACTTTCATATTATGGACAAAACTCTTATCTATTTGAGGTATATCATATCCAAACATGAATATACTAGTGGTTGATATTATACATATAATATTTAGATGAGTATATAATATGTAAATAAATATATGGGATAGTAATGATTTGTTGATGAATGTAAATCTAAGTCAAGTAAAACTTGTATAGATTTACATATTCAGGATAGTGTTTTAAAACATTACATGAAATAAAAAAGAAATGTGGGTGCTTTTATTATCTGTGCTAAATTAAAAAATGTGTTTGAATGTTTGAAAAGAACATATATTTATATGGTATCAAAATAAAATACAAACCATATAATGTATTGAATTTGAGATAGATTATTATTGTACTTTGATATATGGAAATAAAATAAATAAGATGGAAATTATGTTATTTGAATGAAAGACATAATGTTGAATTACATGTTAATATTTTAAGAACTTGATGTCATGAACTATAATATTAACTAGGTGGGTGATGTCAATAATGAGTAATTTTTAAATCTATGTGTCTATCTAATTTATTATGTAGTAATAAAGTAGATGTTTAAGATTCATTGCAATTCATTTGATGGACTAAATGTATTTATTTGATATTTAAATGTTTAACACATTTTAAATCTACTTATAGATAATATTATGTATAAATCTATTGATTTTTATATCATATATAGACCAAATCTCACATTAATGACCCTAAATTAGTAGTGTGATGGATTCCACTCACTTGATTAGTGTCGCTAATGCATAGATAAGGTCTAATCCGATTGAGTGGTGTGTTGAAATTGACTAATCCATGAGATCAATAACTATATGATTTTTTTTCCAAGTGATGTTTATATTTAAAAATTGTAGTTTTCCATATTTGATTTAGCTTACATATTTCTATGATATTATGTTAGAATGCATTTCTTTATGGTATACATAATGTATTAGTTATCTTACATCACACATATTCTATTTTATCACTCTGGGTTCTTGTACTATCATCATCTACCCATTCATGAAAGGAGGGCCATCGTCTAATTGGGAAATAGTGTAGGGGATCAATGGTCCATGGTTGGTGTGGAAAATCACTCAAATGATTCCCTCCCTCCCCTTATTAGTACTACACTAGAGACTAAACTTGAGATTACTTATGTATATTATGAGTTTGTTTAGACTCACATGTTTCATAGAGATTATTATTATTATTATTATTATTATTATTATTATTATTATTATTATTATTATTATTATTATTATTATTATTATTATTATTATTATTCCCTTCCCTTATTAGTACTACACTAGAGACTAAACTTGAGATTACTTATGTATATTACGAGTTTGTTTAGACTCACATGTTCCATAGAGATTATTATTATTATTATTATATTTATATTTCTCAAACTATAATTTTTATTCATATGTACCATATAGTAGTTGATTATAATATTGTATTGGTTGTGGCTAAATTTGTAACAATACTTTTATGAATGAATACAGTCTTTATTTTTATATTCAACATTGTACCTATCCTTAATATTGATAATATGATTATCATCATTAGTTAAATATATTAGCTATATACATATGTATGGTTAATTAAAACTAATGTATTTAGTTAAAGATCACTCTTTTATGTTTTATCATGATAGAATATATTAATTAAATTTGTGTAATTAATTTAAAAAAGATTTTTTTACCCTTTTCTAGTGAAACCTAATGGGGTTGTGACATTGTGGTATCAGAGTTGAGGCTCAAACTCTAAGACTTAATGTGTCCACTAATGCAAATGTATTCTCATATTAATAAATAATAAGAATTATGCAAATAGACCCGGAGGTGACGGTACAACAAACACCAACCCTCCATTGGATCCAAATTAGTTCACCACTGAGTAAAATATGAAGCTAGATCAAATCCTTACATTCATGTATCAAACTAAGGACTGAACAAGGTCCTTAGAGAAGTAAGTGCATGAGAATGTTTAGGAAGAATGTGAAGATCATAATGTTGAGTAGGAAAATCCTTAAGAGCAGAGGCATGATGAAGTGCCACTAGACATAAGAGATAGAGTAGATATAGAGTTGACATGAGATATGAAAAAGGTAAATCCACCTAAGTTTAATGGAACCATTTTGGGAGATGGAGCTAAAGCATAGCTGAAAAATATGGAGAAATATTTCAAGATACCAAATTACTCTAAAGTCACCAAAGTAGTATGGGGAACATATTAGTTTATTGGTGAAGAAACAACTTGGTGGGAAAATATTAAACTCTAGATGAACCTCGACTCTACCACTACCACTTTGGAATAGTTCATGACATTCTTTAGGTCACAGTGGCTTCCTCATCTATATTTATATCATAATCTAATAAAATTTCAAAACCTTAAGCAAGGTTACCTTTTTATGAATGAATATTGGGATCAATTCACCAATCTTCTAAAGTATATACCTTATATTAGTCAAATGAGAGATTCAGATTCTAAAAATTAATTATCAGATTAAAACCCCAAATTGGTTATGAGGTATATGTGCATATCTACCATGTATTAGGTATTTGAAAAGAAAATCAAGTAGGAACAAAAGCTAAAATTTATTTCCAAAGTTAAAGATAAGTTTAAGAAAATGTTTGGAATTTCTAAACTAACTTTAAAAAAGAAAAAACTAGAAGTAGAGGAGTGGAGAATCCAAGAGCTAGTTGAAGGTCCAAACTACTAAGTTCCATAGTAGATCAAGGAATAATAATCCTAGAAATGGTTTTAAGGTTGGTTTTAATGGAAACCAATAGTATGATAAGAAAGGACCACCTGGAGGTTTATTCATTTGTGTAGATGACTAATATGATTGAGAGTGTACTTAGGTAAAATCATATTGAAATAACAAGGGTTTTAATTCTCAATAGAAAAATTTTAAGAAATGGATCATGTATATGTTAAAAATTGTCAAGAAAAATTTTAAGGTTCACCAATTAACTATTAGATATTTTGTTTAATCATCTAGTTTCTATTTAGATTGACATAGAGGATATATAATGTTTTATTACTCATAGAATGATAAATAATTTGTCTAGAAATGATGGATTTATGATAAATACATGGTCAATTAGTATTGTAATGAGTCAAAGGTTAAGGTTGACAAGTGTCTAGTGGAAGTTGAGACCAAGTTTCCTAAATTCATAATTATAGTGGATTTGTATGATGCACCATTAAGGTCATATAATGTGATCCTAGGAGTTAATTGGATTATTACAAGTAAAGATAAGGTTGACTTATATCTAAAAAAAGTAGAGTCTCAAGATGATTTTTTAAATTAGACACAATTTCAGGGTGAGAAAATATAGCTTAAGCTTAATAAAATTTCTATAATTATACTCAAAAAGGCTCAGACAAAAGGATGTTAGGAATTTAAAAAAAAAATAAATGAGATGGAGGAATCTAAGGAATCATCCATCAAGGATTATCATTTTCTATGTAAATTTCAAGATATTTTTCTAGAGGAATTACCTAGATTACCACCCAAATGAGAATTTGATTTCTTGATTGACATCATACCTAGATCAAAACTATAATCCCAGGTAGAATACAAGATGATAATTATATAATTGGTTGAGTTGAAATTTAAACTACGTGAGATTTTATCAAAAGGGTTGATTTGACCAAGTGTGTCACCATGTGGTGTGTCAGTGGTGTTTATTAAGAAGAATTATACTCTTCACCTGTGTATTTAATACAAGATGTTGAATAAGGTGATGATTAATAAAACATATCCATTACCTTGAAATGATGATCTATTTGATTAGATACAAGGGGAAAAAATATTTTATAAGATTGATCTTAGAGTAGGGTATCATCAGTTGAGAATCTAAGATGAGGATATTATAAAAACAACATTTAGAACTTGATACAGGTACTATGAGTTCATAGTGTTACCTTTTAGATTAACAAATGCTATGATAACATTTATCAATCTCATAAGAAATGTTTTTATGGATTATCTAAACCATTTTGTGTTGGTTTTTATAGATGACATTCTCATATATTCTAAGGATGAGGAAGAACATATTCAACATCTATAACTAGTTTTATAGCATTTGTAGAAGCACAAATTACACACAAAAGTGAAATATTTGGGACATATTATCTATCTAAACAAGATTTTAATGGATATGTTGAAGATAAGATCCATAATGGAGTGGCCAGTACCTAATAATGTGTGTGAGGTAAGGATTTTTATGGGATTAGTAGGCTATTATAAGATACTTGTTCCAAATTTCACAAAGATAGTTAATCTAATCACCTCTCTTCAATGGAAGAATCATAGTTTTTACTATTCAAACAAGTGTGAGAGATCCTTTTAATAGTAGAAAAGGATTCTTACTTTAACAACTTTGCTAAGAGTTATTAATTTTAATGGTCAGTTCTTAGTGATCATAGATACATCTAGGGATGGACTTGGAAGATTTTTTTGTAGGATGGTATATTTTTATCATACAAGTACAAAAAATTAAAGAATTATGAATAAAATTATGCCCCTAATGATCTAAAACTTGATGCAATAGTACATGCCTTTTAAGTTTGGAGGTATTATTTATTGAAGACACCATTTAAGATGAAGACTATCAACTTAGGTCTAAAGTGTATCTTTACCCAATCGAACTTGGAACCACATTAGAGACATTGGTTAGAATTATTATCTTATTATGATTTTTATATTAACTATATCAAGGGTAAATATAATAGAGTTGTAGATTCCCTAACTTATAGAAGATACATAGTAGCCTTGGCTACTATCAAGAATAATTTTTGCAATCTAGTAATCAAATTCTTTCTAGGAGATGAATTCTATGATCAAATCAAGAAAGAATTTTTAGAGAATACTCAAAATCATAGGTATAAAGGATTAAATTTAAAGAGTGACTATCTTTTGAGGTAAAATTGTAGGATGTGCCTAATAGAGATAATTTGAGGAGCATGGTGTTAAAGGAATTGCACAATTCCCAATATTTATGACATCCTAGTGTAACCAAGTTCATGGTTGAGTTAAAACCTCTTTATTTTTAGAAATGAATAAAAAATGATGTAGTGGATTTTATGGCTCGTTGTTTGGAATGTCATCATGTGATTGTTGAACATGTGCATTTGGTAGGATTTCTATATCCTCATGATTTACCAGAATGGAAGTGACAAGTAATTAACATGGACTTTGTCCAAGGGTTTACATTAGCATATAATTAACATGATATGATCTTAGTTGTTTTTTACAAACTAACCAATGTATCTCACTTCATACCAAGTAACTTGATAGATGATGCACCAATGCTTGTAAATAGATTCAAGAAATAAGTGTACTAATTCCATGGATTTCTAGAAAATATCATTTTAGATTGAGATATGAGAATGAATTATAGATTTTTTTTTTGAATTTGAATTATGCTTTGGGTATGCATTTTAATTTTAACATTTCTTATCGCCTAGAATCAAATAGACAAATAGGGAGGGTTAACCAAGTTTTAGAAGATCTCCTTCAGTTGTATTGCATGGATCAATAATACAAATGAGATAAGTATCATTGATTTATGTTTTATGCACACCTCATAATATTTGAATGAGGTTGCCTCTAATATTTTGGTATCTCTATGGAATAACATTTTACTCTGGGGAATGAGTTCTAGGTATGTGGTTTAAAAAACCAAGTGATGGAATAGCAGGTTAAACCTGTGGGTTGTTTAACAAAATTTTGTGGATGGATGTGTGAAATCTAATATAAATTAATCACTATGTGAGTTGGATGGGTGGAGAATTATTTGATAGTGGTTATATCTCAAAAAATCTCAAAAGGAAAGAAGGGTAATGTAGAAAAGAAGGATTTATGTAATTGAAAGTTAGTTTCTAAAGCTATTTCTTTGGTGGACAAGTATCTATAAAACTAGTATTTTAAATTTATAGATATTGTACACTTGTGAACAAGAACAATTATCAGTCTAGGATGAAATATAGGATGATTAATGATCTCAACTAAAGGTTTCTTCTCTTAGGGATGTTGTTGCACACCCTTGTGTAAGAGATTATAGTTTAGACTAAGAAGTTATCTAAGGTAGCTATGGATAACACATAGAAGAATGTATCAAAATATACACCTCTAAACACCTTATATTATCAATTCAATCCTTACTAATTACTTAAATCAATAAAATCTATCAATACTCAATTGATATTGCACATCTAAAATTATATTCATTAAAAACAATCAGATTCATCCAAAGCATTAACACATTTCAAAATTATGGAATTTATATAGACAAATAAACTTCAATTTAATTAATATAGAGAGGGAAAAAGGAAGAACAAACATAGTTGCATGACCATAAATATCTTGATCTCTTCTTGTATATTAATCCAAAAACTTTGACCCTTTGAAAAGAGGGTTCTACAAGTGTATAAATAACTTGGGGAGGAGGTTGTCTTATCCTCCAAGTTTAGAAAAGTTTGATTACATCCTAAAATAATAGATCATAAGTCTTAATTAAAAATCATAACTTATAGATAGTTTAAACATACAACATGCGCATGCTAGAAAAATGAATTATCTAATTACAACATGGATGTAACTAAAAATTATTTTTTCATATATAACCGGTTGATGTACATATTGTGCTCCCTATATCACAAGTGAATAAGGGGAAAGTAAGAAAATAAATTTTGAGTCTTGAAAGACTCAAGGATTCAGTTGTTAACATAATTAATACTATAAATAGCATAGATAGTAGAGATATGGTCACCACTTTGAAGTTTGTAAGTAAACCTTATTATAGGGATAATAGATGTTATGCAGTGACACTACTTCTTGATAATCTTTATGAATATGTTTAAATCTTCACTAATTATTTACTAAAATATAAAAAAGTAATAGATATTTACAGCATGCAACAAGCTAAAGTGAATCATGGGTGGATCCAATGGTAAGTAGGGTAAGGCAAAAAATAGAATGTTCTTAAGATGATCAAAGGTTTTGACTATTCTAACTTCTAAGGTAGAACACATGAAACTAGCATCTACCAACCCTATCATAATGATCAATGATAAAAAAATGCAATTAAGACTTTAGAGGAAAGGAAATGAATGAATATAAGAGCATATATTACATAAAATTTCTCATTCATAGTAAATTGCATAACACATTAAATTGTAAATGAGAAGAAAATAGAGCAAATGTACTAGTAGATTAGTCAGCCTAGTGTAAAACTCAAACTATCAGATGCATATATTGAATGTATTTTCCATATTAGCTTTCAAAAAAGTAAATTATCAATCATCTAAAAGCATGAGAATAAAAAATCATAAAACACACACAATAAATCACTTTAGAAAACTTTAAAATTATTTAGATCTTTGTATTAATTCTTGTGATAGCTATTTTCTAATTACAAATGAGGGAAACATCCCTATTTATAGGATCCAAAATTACCTAAAAAAATTTCAAGTGGGCCCACAAAAGGTGCCCAAATATAGTCAAGTGGTTAAAATGCCATGCACATAATGGAATATTCCCAATTCAAAATTACAAAACATAATTGAATGTTCCTTATGGTCTTGAAGGGGGTTATTGGCCAACTTGTTATTGTTGTTTTCTCTAATTTTTCTACACTTCTTCTTTGGTCCATAATTCTACACATGTTAGGTAATATTGGTTGATATAAGAAAAATATAAGATCATGGGAGAAAAAATGTTGGGTATATCCTAGATGAGATTGTCATGTTCTATGAGTATTGGCCTTAGTGCTTCTTCAATTGCATCTACTTTCTCTAGCCTCTGATTGGAAAATGCTACAATGCTCATTACTTGGTAGCAATATTTATACCATCTAAATCCTACTATAATTTGTCCATAAACACCTTCATTTGGGCTCTAAAATCTTAATAATCCATAAAAGAGCCATTAGTTTTGGTCAACCTAATGAGCATGACATCCTTTAGTAGTAAGGGTATTTTAAATTTAATTTTCTCTAAGGATGTAGTTGTATCCTTGATTTGATATATCCATCTCTTCAAAATCCTTCTCTTTTTCATCAGGATGGGATACGTAGGAATAATATCCTCAAGTAGCAACACATTGAGGTTAGGGAACTTACTATTTCTTATAACTCTAGCCAATTTTTCCAACATGGCATCATAAAGTGTAAGCTTTTGATTTAGTTTAATAACCACCTTGGATTAAAGGACCCCATCTTCCTACCTCCTCTTCATAACTTTATACAACTTAAAGACATTAATAATAACATTCATTATTGAAGTTATAGTGCACTATGTCATAGTGGTCAATTTTTTTTCCTTCAAACTTTTTAACTCCTATGGCATCCCCTTCATCAAAGAAATTGTAAACTATACCTGAGTCTAAAGTGTAGACATAGGGTCCTCTACATATTCCTATACCTCTTCAAGGCCGACCTTCCTCTTCCTTGTCAAAGTGAAAAGTGACTCTTCATTCTCATGTATAAAAATTGAGATTGATTGTAGCTACTCAGCCTATCTTATAACTACCCTCTTCATAGTGCCTATATAAGCATCAAATCTCATCCTAACTTGAGTAGCAGATAGGATAGCCTGAGGATTATCCTAACTTTTTGCCTATATAATATCTCTAACCAAATCTGGGGTAGAAATAAACATTATCTAAGTAGGAGGTGGTTTTAATGGAGGTTCTTAGGTAGAATAAGAGGCTAATATTATGGTAGGGATGAACAAGTTGATTGGGTCCAATCACCCAAGTGGGTTAAATAAAGATTTGGTAGGGCCCATGTTGAGAACAAATGAAGATAACTTTGAAAGCACACTCATTTTATTAGTTGTGGTAATGTTGAGTGGATTATGAAAGGGGAAGTTATTTTAGATGGGATTCAATGGTCTCACAAGCATAGGAAAACCAATAACAAATGAGGCACTTGTAGTGGTTTCTTGGGAGGAATCCATGTGTGTAGTAGTATGAGTAATGAAATGGGGAAAGGTGAAGCTAAAGGAGGCACTAGCTTGGCTCATTCTAGTTTTAGCTGAGGACTGAGTGATGGTGGTAGCTATGGGGGATGATCATGCTAAAGATAATGGAAAATTAATGATGGGTGGAGTAAATGTGGAAGAGGAAGTAGAAGCATAAGTAGAAGCAATTGTAATTGGGGAAGAAGTCAATGCAAAAGTAATTACATTAGGAGCCTAAAATATTTTGGAAGCCTCTACATTTTCATATGGAGGTGGGATTTCTCCCCTCATTATATTCCTTGGATCTTTCTTTTTTTTAGACCTTTTCAATATTTCTCCCTAATAGTTCCTATAGTTTCCCCATTAAGAGCTCAATACCTTGTTGTAATTATTCAAGGGTAATGACCTCAAGATTAGGATGACTTAGGCTCTCTAAGGTAGCTACAATGGAGAGATGAATTTAAGAACTTAGGAGGGGTCATGTTGGCTAGTTGATCCTCTTTGCTTAGAGCTTGGAGGTATGCCTTGACTGCTTGAAGTAGCCTATAGTGGAGGTTTTCATGGTCTATTCTTAATGAAAGGAACCTAGTCTTCCTCTTCCTCTTCTTCTTCTTGAATATCCTCATAATCTAAATAAAAAATGCTTCCATGAGGTATGGAATTTGATTGCATATGATGTCTCCCTTCTTCTTCTCCCTATCTAGCCTCATTTTTAGCTCAATGTTATTTCTTATAGCATTTTTTTAGGACTTCCTCATCATTCATATCATCCTTGTAAACCCATTCATGCACCCCTTCTTAATGTTTAAAATCAAAGGATACATCTTTATTGAATTTGAGATGGTGTTTATCAATGACACTATTTGGATCCCATGTCCTAAAGTCATCCTCAGGCAATAGGTATGAGTCCCTATGCCTTATACCCATGATGATATCTTACCACTTTGTGATCTTAGTCCTCCCCATCTTGTAATGAGTCTTATGGGGGACTATATTATTCATACTCTTGAATATGCCATAAAATCCATGGAGTAGTTGATAGGCCATCTCTTCCTCAGCCAAATTCATAGGTATGTATCTTTTCAACCTAAGGGGAACCACCATTACCCCTTCTATCTTGATGACTATGCAATTAGGGTAGAGCCAGTAGCTTCCCATTTCCTTTAGTGTCTCTCTAACCTCGAGGGAAACTATTAGAATTTCACATCTGGTGATGGATTTATAAATAAGTAGGTAAACATCTTCTGCAATCACCTTTATGTTGTTCCTAAAATAGTGTATGTGCATTACAAAGAATAACTAGGGTATGACTTCATTCTATTGAGTGGACCATGATTTTTGACCTAGCTAGGTATTTGAATTGAGTGAATCCAATAGGTGGCTCATAATGAAGAATGGATTACCATTCTTGAAAGTGTCATTCATTATATAAGATATATTATTTCTAATAATATCCCTAATTAGGAGAATATGTTGGTCATCTAAGATGATTTACAACAATATAAGGGCCCTTATGTCTACATAGCCTATGTGTGCATTACCAAATATTATGTTGAGGAGTGTGAGGGAAAACTTGAATCCCTATTTAAATTTATGAATATGTATGTTCCCTTGGTCATCTATGAAGACAACTCCAATTGGGTCAATTACCCATGATGCCAAGAATATCTCTAGCTTATGCACCTCATAATAGTTGTCAATGATGCTCTAGTTGTATTCTACCTATGGTAGAGGTAGGTCATAATATTTGTTGAATCTAATTCCTATGATTAAATCAATCAAAATCCCTTGGTTCATTGATTTGAGCAACCCATCCTCACATCTTGTCTTCTAAAAGATGCCATATACTAGGTCAGTGCATGTAATGACCTTTACTTTTGTTATAACTTTATGAAGACTAGAAATTTAGATTATAAGGATGTCTAAATCTAATTAAATAATATGGGGGATGGTTTTTACCTCATCAATATCTCTGACTACTTCAACATTGAATTAAATGTTTCTAACGTATAGGTAACTGGACTATATAGCCTTAGGAATGAATTCCATGTCTTTAAAAATAATTGAATTTCCATATTGGAATAAGAAGTCATCAATCCCAAAAGAAACACTCTTACCTAGAGTGAAGGGTCATAATTGTGCCATTTATTCAATATTATTAGTATCAATCAATGTCCTTCTATATCTCTATGTAACTCTCAAACTCTAATAATTATGGCTAGGGTGTAATTTATGAATAACTCAAGTTTTATCATACTGAGGACATAGGTAGTAGGGAGAGAAAATGCATATAACTTCAAGTGAAAATGTAGGTAACTATTTTGGGATCAATTTTCACCCTTGGAGAGAGTTATTTAAGCTCCCTCCAATTGAGTTACACAATGGGAACAACCCCACGATGTGGGTCATCTATGGTGGATTTAGACCTTCAGATAAGGATAACTTCCTCTTAATACTCACCAAAACTAATGATAAACTAATGATTCATAGGTAAATGGGTTATAAATAGGATAAGGTCTCTTAAAAAGGATAAAAATGATGAATCAAAGTTAAATGGATATTCATATAATATTGAACACATAATGGATCAACATATGACAACTATAGCTAACACAACCTCACAATCTCACTAGTAGAACAATAATATAGAACTACAAGTTTTGATCTAGTAATTTGACTCAAGAGAGGATGGTTACTATGGTGTTAGTTCCAAAATGAAAACAAAATGAAACAAACACACTAATAACATAACATCTCTAGACCTAGACACTAGGGAGAGTAAAGTTAACAAAATAAAATGACAAGCACAACTAAAAAGAAAGGAATGAAAACATAAGAATTCATTTCACCTTACTTGGATGCTAAAAATTCTTTTGTAATGGTGGCTTTCTTAACTTGTGCTTCAAGAAGTCTTCTTCAATGGAGTATGGCTACCTTCATCTCCTCTTGACACCTTTGGCTTATGGCTTGGATTGGTTTGGAATAAACTTGGCATTATAACACTAATTTATTGAAGATTTTTAGAAATAATCTTGCATTATAACTTTGCATTAATTAATATTTTTTAAAGATGTTGTGAGGCCTCTTATTTATAGATTTTTGAATTTGATCAGAATCAACCTTAACCATCCATCTCAAGATTGAGATGTGTGGTTAAGGATTAATTAAATTTTTAGAATTAATTTTTAAGGTATCCTCATCATGGAATTAGAATAAGGGGTAATTAAGAGGCATGGAGGGTATCATGGAAGGCATTTATGAGTCATAGAGGGCATGAATCTTGATATTTGTGGCATTTATGGCCTAGGGATGTCTTCCCAAGAAATGAGGTCATTTAATGATGTAGATATTCAATATTCATTTCCAAAACAAAGTATTCAACAAGTCTCGAGGGAATTATTAATTAGGCCTTCATTTTGGTTAATTAGGTATAAATTTGACTAGATTAGAACTAAAAGGCATTTTCAAATGAATTAGAACCATACTCCCATTTAGGATGTTTCAAAAAACAAATAACAAAGGCATGAGCCTTGTGTAAAAGATTTGATAGGAAAGAGTAGTTTAAAGCACATGAGTTTAAAATTGGCATTTTGACTCAAAATGAATTGATCAAAGTTAGCTGGACCATAAATTACATTACCACAATTAGGGATACATTGGATAAAATTGGCACTTGAATATTTCATTTTCACATCATTCTATGTGTTTTAGTGTTTTTAGGCCAAATTATACATTTTAGATATAAACTATCCAAAAGCCTAATTGAGGGTTATCAGTGACTAGTTTTAGGTGTCTATAGTTTGCCCCTATTTGGGAAGGTATTACAAGCTATAAGCACAGTAAAATATTCTCAAAGAATGAAAAGTTCCTATATGCCTAAAACTATAATGATGATAAACTAATTGTATAATTCCCCCTTGAGGGAATGGTTGGCATAAGTGGGTCAGTGAGTGGTCCCTCAGAAAGAAAGAAGTGAAATAAGGGAACCAAAGAAAGGAAAGATGATGGGGTGAAAACATAATGATATTGAAAAAGTAGTCAAAAATAATTGAGAATGCAAGTGGGATGGTGTAAAATGGTTTTCCCAAAGGTGGTTATAAGAATTTTACCTTGATAGTGGCAACGTGGTATGATAACACAATGATTTTCCCAAAGGTCATTATAATCATTGAGAAGATGGAGCTGCCCCAATTAGGATAGACAAATGAGAGAGTAACATGCCCATATACAGGTAGAAAATGTAAATTGGTGACAACATAATAATTTTTCCAAAGGCAATTAAAATCATTGAGAAGTATAGGTGGGATGGTGTGCAATAATTTTCCTATAGGCAGTTATAATCATTTGACCTAGATTATGAAAAACATGATAAACTTGGCCAAGGATGATGATAACTTTAACATAGAGGGTAATGATGAATTAGAAGAACCTACTAGTAGGAAGATGCTCATCTAAACTAATAAAGGTTAAAAAAATTCATGGTTAATTACTTTGTTTGGGATATGAGTTGGGAGTAAACCGAGATGTCAGTGTCAAAGAGATACCACCATTGTTGAATAGACTTCTTGAAGCTAAGGTTTTTTATAGCATGTGATGATAGGATTTATGATAGAACACTATAAATCTTGGCCAAAATATGCATGAGGACTAACTCCCATAATCTAATACCCAATAGAAAATAGTACACTAATGATAGAAACCATGATGATGATTTAAACATATGAATATGGATAAATTTGAGTGTAAGTGTGGATAAGGAATGACCCAATGAACACACATAAACTAAGTCAAGGTAATAGTTATAAAATAAAACAAACAATCAATCAATCAAACAAACAAACAAACAACCAAACTAAAATAAATAAATAAATAAATAGAAAGGTTGAAAGCAAAAGTAAACGAAAGCATCCTAACAATGACAATGCCTTAGTAAGGTAGATAAGGATAACTGACTAGGCTTAGATAGGATAAATATTTTTGTGTTTTTAAAATGTTATGAATGTTTTTGTAATTTTTAGTTACCTTAACTCATTAGAGAATGACAAGATACTTGATCGCAAAATGGCAAGAGCATTTGGCTTAGGTTGTTCACAAAATGGTGAGAGTATATGGAAAGGGGGACTGAGGTGACCTCAACATGAATGGAGCATGACTTAAATAGTCCTAAAATGACCTCAAGTAATAGTAATTCCATCCACACAAAAGGTGGGTAAAAAACCAACTAAGTCCCAACAAGTTCTCAAATCTGGCAAATGGCCAATCAAATGAAAATAGTGATGGCATGGTGATGTAGAAATGTATGATAAAAAGTGTTTCCCCTAGTTTTCCCATAGTTAGTTATAACTAAGATAAAATTTCATAGGTCAATGATACTAATTTGCCCATAGGTGGTTATAATTAGTAACAAGACTAGTGAGACACTAATTTGTCCATAGGTGATTATAATCAAGCTCACATAAACAAGCTTAATATGATGAAAGATATATTGCTAGATCAATTATCACTCTACTTTCATAGACTATCATTGTAAACATGGACTGAATTGATTATTGAAACTTGATCAAAATATCCTCATAAAAAGTGTAGGAAGAACCAAATGAACCAATATCAAAATAAGATTAGGTAGGATGACTAAATATAGGCTTTGGTCTAGATAAGAATGGAATGATAGGATGGTATGGTCTTGCTAAGGATAATGTGGTTTTTTATAGATTGGATAAAATGGTAGGAGGATTACCCCCAAGTGATGGGGTAAATGGCTGGGTACTTCGATAATGACAAATGGATATGTAAAAATGGTAATGGCATGGAAATGTAATGGTATGGTACATGTTTTTGGCTTAGGTGTGGTTTTTTATTCTATTTTTATTTTTGATGGGGAGATGCATGTCCTAATCAACAAATGATACAAATATAATACTTGATCAGGTTAATTGCTAGCCCACACCTCATCTGAATAGCTACTCTATCAAGAATTGGATGTAGATCTATTTGTTAAGAATGCTTTTATGATCTTTATTGGTCATTGATTTTGATTCCTTCAAGTGTCGAGACAAGGTATCTTTGTAGCCTCTACCAAGGAAAGTATGGCCATGGATGGTAAACAAAGACAAATAATGGATGGTAGGTTTGATTGTGAAATGGAATGGTAGATGATAATGTAATGTATAATGGTGGGAAAATAAATGAAGATTAGGACTTTTAGTCACACATAATGTTGTTGATGTTAGATTCAACATAATTTTTGCTGTGGTGAGGCTGAAGACTTTTTATCTTAATAGGACCACTACATTTTTTTTTTATTTGGGCCTGAGATTAACTACCATCTAATTAGGCTATAGATAGGAAACTATTTTGATTTGATCTTTGATTTTGTCTTCATCTACCAATGAAGAAATTTTATGCTCAGCTATTGTTTCCTCAAAAAGGTTTTCACCAATGAAGTTATCTTGATTATATCGTAGCACCTTTAAGAATGTTTCACTAATGAACATTGTCTTTTGACTTTGATTTTCTTCTAACACTGCTAAAAAAGTCTCAATAGAAGAGGCTAAGTTTTGACTTGGATTGTCCCCTAGTGCCTCTAAAAATGTGTCACTAGGATATTTTTCTTGTGCTACATGAATGTGTTCTTAGCCTCCTTGCTCTTCTTCAATTTCTATGTCACAATGGATGCAATTCAACAAAGTGCGATTCTGTCAATCCCAATCGACACTTGTGGGAGATGGAATGCCAATAATATGGCTATCTTGGTTGATGGTAATAGCCTATGGAATGGTAATGAAATGGGGAGGGGCTACATAATCCTCATATAAGATAATAGGAGAACTTTTGTCAATGTTAAAGTAATCATCCTCAAAAACCATAAAAGGATCACAAATGCATTCAAATTGATCTATGAGGCATGCATAACCAATGTTGTAACAACCATGAACATATTCTTTTTTTGAATCTGATTTTGACTCAAGGGACTCTAAATCTGATGTCACAACTGATGTTGATTTTTATTTTAATGCTAAATGTAATGTCAGTTCAAGAATAAAACTTGACTCTAACTCTAATTCTTCATCTAATGGGTACTCTATTACAATGATGTCTTATTGAATTCTTGGTTTTGGACAAGTAATAGCTTGTGATGGCATAATGGGCTCCATAAAAAATAGTTTGGTAAAGTGAAATGCTTCTAGTATGGGAAATAGGTCAAGAGACAACTCCTCAAAATTGGGTTGTCAATCGGAGGCTCTTGAAAAATAGGCCCATGGTCAAGGTAATGATTTGCCCAAAGTTGGTTATAATCATTAAGAAGTGACTCAGCAAAGACTGACTTGTTAGAGTGAGACTCCTTGAGAACTAATATAGGATTAATAGGTAATTCATCATAGGTTGACTTATCATAAATGGTTGATTCAACAAAAACATCTCTAATTGGTTGGTTTTCGTGGCCTTAGTTTCTAATGAGTTGTAAAATATTAGTTTTGAATATAGCTTGGTCTTTGAATGGTTGGATTGGTTGAGGTTTGGTTGGGATTAGTACTAGATGAGGAGTGACTTATGGTTAGATAATGGTAGGGCATTGGTGAGCATGATTACTTCCATGAGCCAAAAGACAAAGTATTAATATGGTAATGATAGGGTGGTGTAGATCTTGACTACTCATACAAGCCAAAGGACTAGGTCTTGGAATGATGAAGGGGTGTTATGGAGCTTGGCTGCTTACACAAGCCAAAGGACTAGGTCTAAGAATGGTAGTGGTATTTATTAGATATTATGGAGCTTGATCACAGGTCTAGGAATGGTAGTGTTATTTATTAGATATTATGGAGCTTGATCACTCATATAATCTAGAGGAGGGTTAGAGGTAGCTAGTGATTGGATAACAAAGGACATCATGAAACTTGATTGCTTGCACAAGAAAAAGCATCTAAGTCTTCCTCATAAACCATATCATCCTAGTTGTGAGTTGGCTCTTGACTATGTTCCACATACTAATTATTCCAAAGAGAGTATGGATCTATATCCCAATAAACATTTTCTATAGTTGGGTCTTCAAAGTCCTATTCAAAATCTTCTTTATACTAATCAAGGTCTCGAGTTGGATCGTAAGTTGTTTTGTGACTTTGTTCCCATGAATGATTAATATAAAGTGGATATAAATCTATCTCACAAACCATATTATCATCATTGGGGTCTTGAATAAATCGATAAAAGTCATTTTTTGCAGCCATTCTATCATAAGTTAAATTGTAAGTGACTCCACCATAAGTGTAGCAAGACATATCCATGTAAATGATGAATGCTTTGAAAACAAAATTACTTAGAGTTGTACAAACTATGAAAAAATATGTCTAAATGAAAAATGGTTCAATCTTGGTCTAACCTAATCCAAAGGTGAAGTTGAATCTACAATGTGGTTTGAAAGTGGAGCTGTATCTCCAAAATGATTTTTGATAAGATTTGGCATAAAATAGCCTAATGCCAAATGTCTAATGTCAAATGTCATATGCATAAAAGGTCAAGTGTCTAAATAAAAATTATCATGTCAAAGGTATAGGTCAAAGTTTTCCAAAAAAGGTCTAAACAAGGAAATGGAAAAGTTGAGTTGCTAGGTCTTTTACCCAAATGTAGAGTCAAAAGCTAGGCTCAAATAAACATGCATGATGTGATTTGATTTAATATAACAAGTTTGGAAATAACTTTGACATAGACCTAGCACATAGAATCAAACATAAATATGATCAGTTGGCATAAGGCATAAGAGAAAATGATCTTTGAGAAAGGTTGTGTTCTCCCAAATAAAGCCACAAACAATGATGAAGATAGGCTTTAAACAAACAAACCATCAATAGTTTTCAAATTTGGGTAATCGATTAACTAAAGTTATGAAACCCAAAAGAGAAATATCTATGTATCATCCCCATGAATTAAGGATTAAATATAAATCAATCAATGTTTGGGTCCAAACTTGACAAGGCTAATTGAAAACTCAATGTTGAAAACTAGGATTTGACCAAACAAGCTAGACAAGATTGGACAACATGATAACACAAGACAAAGGTCCAAATGTTATAGACAAAATGGTTGGAAACAAATGGTTTTGATACAATGATAAACAAGTCTTGAAACAAATTGAGTAGCCTAATGGCATAAGCATACTCAAATGATGTGGTCAATGTTATGGTTCAAAAGACTCAAAGGTGAAATGGTTTTAACATTATTTGGGCAGCATAATGCTACCCTCTACAACTCAAATGACACATACACAAATAGGTTTTAGAAAAATTTCAAGGCACAAGTGTGGTGTAAAATGGCCAACATAATTCCTCTTTAGGCAAAAGAGTGACATATAGACAAATTGATTTTGACATGGATTATATACAAACAAACATGTTTTAGTCTCAAAAACATACCAAATGAAAAAATGATCAAAATACACTAAGTATAATCATCCAAAATCCTATCAAGGGTATGTCATGTTGGGTTGACTAAACTATCAAGTTTAAAATGTCACTAGGGGAGTTAATTACATAATGACTTTCACACCAAACAATGCAAAAGAAAATCATGGATTTTGGGTTCATATCACTCTACTTGTTGCAAAAAGGTCTAGTCCTTTTACAACCACTACATCCTACTATTTGCTTAGTGTAGTGTGATGTCCAAAGTGCCACTACATCTCATGTGAAACTGCAAAGGAGTCAAATAAATTCAATGCCAGGAGATGAAACCTCGGGTCAAATCTTCCCTATATAACTTGTGAGAGGTAATGACATCCCCCTCACAAGCCAAGATGCATAAAGAAATAAAGCATGAAATTAGAAAGACTTTAGGGTAATTTTAAATATCATCCAAACTTTGATGAGTTTTTGGGGAGTGCTTTAGATGACTTTCTTTCTAAGCCTTGGAATAGGTTACTTTGCAATAGGAATGGAGCTTTTGATTCCAAAGGCTCCTTATAGGGGAAAAATAAAAGAGAATACATGCAACATAATTATTTTTGCCAAACAAAAATGATCTAATCAACTATTGCAAACAAGAATTGATAAGTGTGTTCAATTTTAAAACCCAAATGAAATGTTTGGTGGTGTTCATTTGACCCCTTGGTATTAGTTTTAAACTTTGAAAAACATTCACCAAAAACATCTAAAAATTCCTTGTTAAACACCAAAACAAAGTTCCTAATCAAATTTTGAGCATGTAAAAGTGATTGAAACATGTTTTGAGCAAATATCTCACTTGGTCCTATAATAAAATTGTTAGCATATCCTTTATCTTTGATACCATTTTGAGTTTGAAATAATAAACTTTGAAAAAGTAGGTCTCAAGTCTTTACTTTTGGAAAAACATAATGATTGATGTTAGTTAATACCATCAATGTTGATTATGGCCAACTAAGATTTCAATGATGTCGATTCTATTGACTGACATTGATAAAGCTAAGTAACTGATGTCAGTATTTCTATTGATGTCGATTACTGTGTAAAAACCATGGTAACCAAAAATGGCAAAATAAATTTATAAAATCAATTTGCAAGAGTTTTAAAATTTCAAAAAAATATTTTAAAGCTGTAAAAAGATCTCCTTCATGTTTAGGATGTGTCTAATCCCATTGAGCGTGCCATTATGTGATCTAAGAATTTGACTCAAGAGAGGATGGTTAGTATGGTGTTAGTTCCAAAATGAAAACAAAATGAAACAAACACACTAATAACATAACATATCTATGCATAAACACTATGGATAGCTTAGTTAACAAAATCAAATGACAAACACAACTAAAAAGCAAGGAATGAAAACATAATAATACCTTTCACCTTCCTTGGATGCTCAAAATTCCTTTGTAATGGTGTCTTTCTCAGCTTGTGCTTCAAGAGGACTTCTTCAATGGAGTGTGGCTACCTTCATATCCTCTTGGAAACTTTGGCTTATGGCTTGGCTTGGCCTAGAATCAATTTTGCATTATAACACTAGTTACTTTAAGATTTTTGAAACTAATACTGCATTATAACTTTGCACTAATTAAGCTTTTTCAAGTGATGTTGTGAGGCCTCCTATTTATATATTTTTGAATTTAATTAGAATCAACCTCAATCGTCCATCTCAAGATTTACATGTGTGATTGAGGATTAATTTAATTTTTGGAATTAAGTTTGTAATTATCCTCTTTATGGCGTTGGAAGAAGGGGAAATTAAGAGGCATGGAGGGCATCATGGAAGTCATTGATGAGGTATGGAGGGCATGGATCGTAATATTTGTGGCATTTATGGGCTAAGTATGTCTTCCTGAGAAATAAGGTCACTTGACGATGTAGATATTTAATATTCATTTCCAAAACAAAGTATTCAATAAGTTTCCATGGAATTATTAATTAGGCCCTGATTTGGGCTAATTATCTCTTAAGCATGATTAAGCACTTTATGTACAAATTACTCAAATTGATTAGAATGCCTTGTTTTGGTCATAAATTTGATTTTATTATAATTAGAAGTCAATATCAGATGCATTAGAACCATACTCCCATTTAGGATGTTGTCAACAACAACTAACAAAGGCACGAGTCTTGTGCAAAAGATTTGATAGGAAAGAGTAGTTTAAAGCATGTGAGTGCAAAATTGGCATTTTGAATCAAAATAAATTGATCAAAGTTAGCTATCCCATAAATTAAATTTCCCCATTTATGTATACCCTATCCAAAATAATCAATTGAATATATCATTTTCACATCATTCTACATGTTTTAGTGTTTTTAGGCCAAATTGTGCATTTTAGATGGAAACTAGCCAAAAGCCTAATTGGGGGTTGTCAGTGGTAGGTTTTAGGTGTCTACACAAATTAGATTGAAAACACCTTCAAAGAGGTAATAAAAGGATAGTAAACTAGGAATAATATCATTCACAAATTCACCATACACAAGCATACTAAGCACTGATTAAAGATAAGAGATATGTAAAGAGTTAATCCGATTACTTCAAAAAGTGGTTATTATAATATTTTGATAAGGTTTAGCCATAACAAACAAGAACACTTTTTAAAGACTCTCGATGAGTATCCTTATCCTAGAAAATAATGATAAATTCTAAGACCTGAGAAACCTTCAATGGAATGAGACCAAGATATATAGGATAAGAAAGAGAGAGAATGTGGGAGCACAACATCAAAGAAGGAACACACCATCCTAGGTCATTAATTGAAGTTGAGTTACCACCTTTTTCTCCTTAATCAATGAAATAGTTTCCACCTTTTTGATCAATTAGGACACTACTTATGACTTGTTGAGTGAGAAAGTCCCTAAAGGTTATGAGGATGCATTGAATGCCCTTAGATATAGTTCTTAACACTAGAAATTTTCTTTGATCCTTCCTTTCATCTCTCATTTTAATACAAAATTTCATGCTCATGGATCTTATAGAGTCATAGCTTTGTGCATTTTAGGCATTTGCTTGTCAAAAACATGGCCCTGCTGAAGGATGAAGACCATTTGAATTTATTACATATATGATCTATCTCTATGTTAGATCACAGGTCCATTATATAGATGAAAACCAATATAAGATTATTGGTTTTCATATAGCTACCATATTAATATAATCCTATAGACTAGATAGCCTTTTTCTAGATCTAAATAGATCCAAAAAGACCTAATCTGTCTATGCAAGAACCAAGACTTCACCATATACATGGATCCTTCTTAAAAAGGAAAACATATTTATAAAAATAACTATAAATGATAAACATTTATGAACTAGAGGTCTATAATTATCTCCAATGGTGGTTCCTTTATATTCCTTATGTCTTACTGCATTAGTGTGTTTGTTTAATGGTGTTGTATTGAGCTTCAATGGTGGAAAGATGATCCTACATGACCTATTTTATTTTGGTCAAAAATGATCCCTCAACTTTAATCGAAATTCCTAGGCTTGCCTTTGTTTTAATTTGATATTGATATCTAATTCAACTCATTGACATGTTGACCCATCTCACTCTGTTAGATCTTACTTGTCTAAATGAATGTTGATTATTGATTGTCTACCAGTTGAATGCATTGTTGACACTTGTCATGCATGGATTTTATTTTGAGATTTTTTAACCCCTTTTACCTCTACTCATCATTACATCTGAATAAATAATCAAATGGATGCTATTAAATCTACCTGGGACCCATTGTTTGAAAATCAATGACTATTTATTGGGTCTTAAAATTGGCATTTATGTGACCATCATTTGAAATCTACATGGACGTATTTGATGTCATACAAACCATCAAATTTAAGCTCCAATGGATTTTTTATTGAGCTCTAATTTGACATATGAAAAAATTTCAATCACTTTTTTCCCAACTTTTAAGGCTTGGGATTAGAAGCAAAGAGGTCATGGAGGTACCAAATTTTTAGAAGATGTTCTTAATACTAAAAGGGACGAACCCACTTGATCTTCTAGCTCTAAGAGCTTTCTAATTTGTTTTAAAAATGTTTAAGTGAGATGACCTATGTGTTTTTTCATGACATCCATGTGCCTACCATGGTTAGAAATGGTTAAGTATGGAAACTTGGCAAATTCTATCTAAGGTGCCAACTTTGAACATGCATAACTTTTGTTGTCTTTCAATGCATGACCTAAAAAATTAATGTGTATGTTTTGTAGACAAAAATAAATAGTCCCATGTGACCATTTTATCTTTATACTACCACACATGTGGGATATGGTATCATCAATATGCTCAATTGGTTCTATTTGAGCTTCTTTGCAAATTGGCAAGTATGGAAACTTAGTAAATTTTATCTGAGAGGCCACTTTTGAGTCTTCATATCTTCTTTTGAAATTTTATGGATGACCTAAAACTTGGTGCATATGTTCTAGGGAATAATGTGATCACAAACATATGACCAGTTCTTCTTTACTCATCTATACATTGAAATGATAACATTGACAAAATGCCTACTCACAATTCCTACCCCTAGACCTAAAATGTCTAGATGAACATAATGAAGAAATAGATGAATGATATGTACTTCCTTACTCATTATAAGAAATCTTGACATCCCATATGGTCTTTAAAACACTTTATACCTACCCATTAGAAATTAGAATATTAAATTTTAAGTGAACTTAAAGTGTTTCAAAAGCTTTGTGAGTAAAAATGAGATCCTTGGATCACCCATTCCATCTAGAACTTTTGTCCACATACTCATCCATTAAACACATAATACATCTAGGCACAAGATTGGTATACTGGAAAAAAAGGTCAAAATCTTTGGTGACTCATAGGGAAGCATGCCCATTATGCTTGAGAACCTAGTCCATTTTGCCTTGATTGATCCACTAGGCATATGGAGTCCTAAGTCTTCTATCAACTAATCATGAAGATAACACAAATCTAGCCCTATATAGAACCTTTATTAAAGTAACAATATCAAAATAAATATAATATAAAATTACCCAAGGCACCAACTAAAAATAAAACACAAATCCAAAAATAAATTTGCATAAGGCGCTTAGAGGAAAGCATAAAAGCTAATCTAATATGTATAATATGTTACAAAGGATGCAAATCCATTCAATAATAGGAAATTAAGTGAATACCATTAATTAGGATGGGTAATACCTCCCCATCTAATTAGGTAAGCTGAAAACAATTATGTTCCTTGCATTCATGGATCAAGTAAGGGCCACTTCACAAGCTGTCAAACTTGGTATGGTTGTCTAGTTTGGCCATATTTGAGTCCCATTTGAGGTTTAGGTCCCCTTAAATCTCCTTATTACATCTCTCTTGTCAAAGGAATTTTTGAATTGATATTGATGTGATTCCAAGGTTTTAAAAGCAATGTCTCTAGTTTATTCTAACCCATGAGCTCTATCTTCCTCACATTCATGGGCTCATGCTCCATCAACTCAAGCTGATGGTCTAGCTTTAACATAGGCAGGTCAAGATAGATAGGAAATTTGGACTCCCTTCTATACATAAGAAAATATATATAATTTTTGATGGCAATTTTATGAGTCACCCTATTATCCCATAAGGCTATCCTTAGCTTGGTGTGCCATGTTCTCTAATTCTCTTCCATGGTCCTCTTGATGATTCTTAACAAATTATTATTTGTGGACTCTACCAGTCCATTTCCTAAGGATAGTAGTTGGAAGAAGTGTTGAGGTAGATGCCTAGTTAGAGAACCCACTCACTTGTCTTCATACCAAGGAATGCTAATGCATTATTATAAATTATGGTAGATGGGACACCAAACTTGGTCATAAGGCTATCATAAAAGTCCAAAACTACACCTTCACTAGCCTCCTTCAAAGAAATGGCTTTCACCCATCTAGTGAAGTAGCCAATTGTAGTGATCACCCATTTATTCCATTCACTTGATGGTGAATTTATCATCTCTATTAATTATAACTCCCATTTCATGAAGGGTTACTCTATCTGAATTAGATTGAATGGAAGGGATGTTATTTCTACTTTCCTATAAAAAGGGCACACTTTTGGCAGTTTATAACCCATGCATGAACATCTTTGAAAATATTAAGCTAGTAATAAATATCCTCATAATATTTTTTGTGGTGGTTCTAGGTGAAAAGTGGCCTCCTATAGTTCCATCATGGAATTGTTCAAAGAGCTTGGTCACTTGGTCATCATCTATGCACCTGAAGAGTACCCCATTGAGGTCCTTTCTAAAAAGAACAACCTCAACTAATACATATGGTATATATTAAAGCCTAAAATAACTTATTTTAGCTTTGTCTAAACATTGGGCGCATTCTCCTATTGTCAAAAAGTGAGCCATATCTAGAAGCTAACTATTTTGAAGTGGAGGTGCACCCACTTTTGAGCTATCTTAGGTTACCAAAATAGATTCCTTGTCTTCCTAGAGGTCATTCACCATGTGATCACATAATCCCTTACATCTGACCAACTTTTTGACCTTGATCTCCACATAATATTCCATGAACTTTTTGATCTATCTTGCTCTCTTCTTATTCAAATCCTTATTAAGGATGAAGTACATAACTCTAGGATGAGACACCATTAGATGGATCCTACTATTATAGAACATGGGCCTAAACTTCTTGAGGCTTCTCAAGGTTGAAAGAACCTATTTGTAAATGAAAGTGTACCTCAACTCATATCCTTCTAGCCTTTGACTAAAAAATGAAATTGGATTTTCTATTATTTTTCCATTCTTCTACATCAACATAGGTAATATGTTGTCAATATTGACAAAGGTCTAAAAGATGAAGGCCTTGGAGAAGTTTTAATTAAAGAGTGAGGGTTCTTGGGAAATGGTTTGTTTGATGGACTCAAAAGCTACCTTACCTTCATTAGATCAAGAAAACACTTGTATCTTATTCATCATGGTGGTAATAGGTTTGACTAGGTTTACAAAACTAGGTATGAATCTTCTCACAAAGTTGATCTTCCCAAGGAAGCTTTGGATCCCCTTCTTATGTTTTGGTAAGGATAAGTCTAAGATAATACTTACTCTTTTAGTTTCAATGGATAACCCTTATTTTAAAATAATGTGATGCAGTAGTTTGACTTCATGCATAGAGAACACATATTTTTTTTGAATTTAAAGAGATCCCATACTCTCTGCATCTCTATAGCATTAGCCTCAGATGGTCCATGTGCTCACTAGCATTCTTGGAGAATATTTTTATGTCATCTAAATAGATCAGCACCATTTGATTTAATATCCCTTAGAAGGCCATATCCATTTCTCTTTGAAAGATTTCCCCAACATTAGACAACCCAAAAGGCATATTATAATAAGCAAATGTGCCCCACTAGGTGGTGAAGTCAATCTTATACTAGTCTTCCTCTCTCACTAGTACTTGGTTATAACCTAAATGTTCTTATAAGAGAGATAATGGTTCTAAACCAACAACTAATTTTAGGAGTTTCTCCATGGATGGTAGAGGGTAATGATCTTCCAAATAGACCCTATTAAGATCCTTAAAGTCCACACACAGCCTGATGTCCCCATTATTCTTCCTAATATTTAGTAGATTAGCTACCCATGAGGAGTGATTATTAGAAATACGATCATAAATTAAATAAGATTGGACATTAATTTATCATGAGCTCTTCAATATTGGGTTTTATGGGCCTATGCTTCTACTTGAAAGGCTTCGCATTAGCCTTTAGCTCTATAGTGTGTTGGGCAACTTTATGATCAAATCCCCTTAAGTCACTATATTACCAAGCAAAGATGTTTGTATATTCCTTACAAAGATCTATCAAAGCATGTATTTTATCTTTAGTTCTTACCTTTCTAATCTTAACGAGTTTGTCTTCAAAGATAAGAACTATCTCATAATTCTCTTCATTAGTTGACATCACTGATTTATCCTTCCTCATATTGTCTCATTCATGAAAGAGACCTTCTAGGCTAACTATCCATTTAGGAAGCTTATTGGACCTTAATTGAACAATTTTGTCCTCATACTAATTCTACAATTTATCTTAGTTAATGGTGGATAGTTTTGCTTCTTGAGCCACATTATTTATAACTAGTACCAAGGTGTTGGAAGTGCTAGTAAAATTAAGATTGTATTTATTTTTGCCTATCATATCTATGTTACCCTTGTCCTTGGTTTTGACCTTGACCTTGGAATTTGAGATTCCATTTTTATGGTGTCATGTTTTCTTGAAATTATTTTTGTTGAGTTTGATATGAATCTTAATAAGTCTTATTGAAAACATGATACCTTTTAGCATTTACTAGCTCATTCCCTAAGGAATGAAACATGCTCTTGAGCTCTTAGAAGTTCATTTGGTTCTAGGATTAACTAGATACATTAGTGGAATATTTATATATTATTATTACATGTATTAAAATAATTTTTGGTGTAGGAGGAATGACATCCAGTGGAGGGATTGCAATAGGTGGTCTGATTTCAAGAAATATGGGTTTTGGTGGTCTGAGTGTAAGCTTGCCAACTTGAACCAAACAATTTTTTTCTTTAATGGCCACCTCATATGAATTTGAAAGTATATTTCCTCCCATATATTGGATCATCACTTTTATATCACTATTTAAAGCCTTCAAATAATATAGGAAGGCAATGATAGGGGTTGGTCTAACTAATGCTATGATTCTATCACAAGTTTTTTGGAACCTTGTGTCCAAGTCTTGCATGACTTCATGAGGAGCTCTCCTAATGGTATTTAGTTTCTCTTCAAGTGATAAATGGTCACTTTTCTCCTTAGATATTTTACATGAGGCTTCTCCTAATTGGTTCCACATTTGAATGGAATTATCTTCAAGGCCTCTATACCAATCTATGACCTCACCTTTAAAAGAATTAGATAATAACCTAATAAATATATTTTTCTTAGTGAAATTATGGAAATTTAAAAAATTATATATGTCCATGAGGTTCTTAAAAGGTGTTTTTTCTTGGTCACTAGCATAATAAGGAACACTTTTAAGGGTTGCAACTAGGATATGATCATATTGGGTAAGGTCCAAAGGATTTTAGCCATTAAAATCCATAAAATATCTAGGGGATACCATGGATATAAAATGGTGTAATAAAGGTATTTTTGTAAGGTGATTCCTTGAAAATGACCTAGGAGTAAAGGTTCCATGATATGAATGTGTATTGGCAAATCTTAGTCATTTTTCTAAATTTAAAGGTAATCCAACAAATTCAAAGGGAATACCTCTTGAAACTAAACTTGTTTTAAACTTTGGCATGATGGAAAACTACCACTCTACACCAGAGTGTTGATTCTTCCTTTTAGAGTCACCAAATTCTATTGATTGGTAGCTTAACTATTACAAATTTGATCAAACCTACATCAAATTCAATCAATCTTATTTTTGGACTATGGTCCCACCAAGCATGCAAGAAAATATTGTAGGCTCAATTTACACCCTTGGAAATAATTCTTTAGGATGCATCTAATTGAGCTACATAATGGGAACAACCCTAGGATATGGGTCACCTATGGTGGGGTTGGACCTCTAGAGAAGGCTAGCTTCCTCTTCATGCTCACCTAGACTAATGTTAAACTAATGTTTCATAGGGAAAAGAGTTATAAAGAGGATAAGTAATCCTAGTAATTCTAAAAGGGTGATGCACCAAAGTTAAATAGACACTCTTATAATCTTAAACACACACTAGATTTGCATAAGATAACTATATCTCACACAATCTCATAATCTCACTAGTTACATAAATGTTTCATAGAAGAGGTTCTTATTATAACACTAATCTAGACCTACAAGTTAGCTTGAAAAAACCTTCAAAGAGGCAAGTAGAAGGATAATAAACTAGGAGAAATATCCTTCACAAATTCACCATACACAATCATACCAAGCACTTATTAAAGACTAGAGATAGGTAAAAATTTGATCCTATTACTTCAAAAGGAATTTCAACATTATTTTCATAGGGTTTAGCCATATCAAATAAGAAAACTTTTACAATAGTCTCAATGAGTATCCTTGTCTTAGAAAGAATGATAAATTCTAAGAGTTGAGAACCTCTTCAATGGGAATGAGACCATGATATATAGGGGAAGAAAGAGAGAGAGAATGTGGGAGCATGTCATTAGAGAAGGAACACATTGTCCTAGATTATTAATTAAACTTGAGATGCCACCTTATGCTCCTTATCCAATGAAATCCTTTCCACATTTTTTTTATCAATTAAGACACTACCCATGGCTTGGTGATTGGGAAAGGTTCTAAGGATGCATTAAATTCCCCTAGTTATAGTTCCCAACACTAGATCTTTTCTTTGATCCTTCATGCCATATCTCACCTAAAGATAAAAATTTGTTAGTAGATTTTCTTAATTAAACATGTTAAGCATGAGGATAGCTAAGTTTTATTAGTCTGCATTAGATAGTGCAATAAATTCATCATTACCAAAAGCATGATATAAATGAATGATTGTGTGATAAGAAGAAACTAAGATTAACCAAGAGTTATTTAAGTGTACATATCATTAAAATTATGTTAAGATAGATATGACCAAAACATTATACATGATAACACAAATAAGGATTAACATAAGAAATTTGATAGGTAACCGTGAACTAGAAATTCTATATTGATCTCAGTAAAATGTCATCAACTTCATCATACAATCATACATATTTATAGTCATTACAATTCTAACTATTCATATTCTTCTTTATATATTTGTGCTCAAATTAGGAGACTACTCACCTTCTATCCTTTCATAATCTAAGAGGATAGGATAAAATACATTAGTTGATAACTTCATATTTAACACATGAATATTCCAAGAATGTCCTACATGGATTTTTTTATCTAATTTTCTTCTCCCAACACTTTCATAGACTTAAATTATTGTCTTATCCCAAGGCAATGTCATAGGTACACCTGACTATGTGCTAATGGCATAAGATGGAATTCTAAGTAGACTAACAAGAGTCATAGTAATTGTTCAAGGTGTTGTTTCTAGTTTTTACCTCTTGTGCACTACTTAGCCACCCTTTTAGGTTGTTAACTGAGAAACATACTAACCTACCACCCTTTTGGGTTTTTAATAGGCTAACATAACTAGGAGGCCAAACTTTATGGGTTTTTAACCTTCTTATCCCCACTTGTCTCACTAGTCATCCCCAATGGAAAAAAGTTATTCAAAATTATTAAAAAAAATCAAAATCTTACACATTACATATTACTCAATTGGTAGGAGGTAGTGTTTTTTAGGAAGAACAATAGCTATCAAGATCCTTGACCTCTATTTGATCAGTTGTGCATTGTATAATCACTTTTTGAAGTACAAAAGGTGTAATTTACATAAGAACTTTGAGAATCAAAGTTACCCCACTATAATATGGAACCCAGTTAATATTGAACACATACCAATTAAGCATCACTTATTAGAAGATGTGAATCAAGAAATGTATTGGTTCATAACACATGATGAGCACTTTTAGGTCCACATTTTACATGGTATCTAGGTCTTCCCTTGTGTTACTATCCTTTAATTAAATCTCTACACTCAACTACTCTAGCTTTTCTATATATCTTTCTACTTGCTCTCTTAAAATTAAATTGCATCATAGGTCTTGTTGTTAGCTAAGAATTTGATTGTGAACATTATCATAAGAATTAAATTATTTATAGAGAGAAAATTTAGTTTCATTGATCAATGTAATTAGGCTATGCATGGTTGTGTGGGTTGTGGTAGCTACATTCAAGTTTATGCTAGAGCTAGTCAAGAAATTATCAAGCTGATACTTCTAATCTAGAAGTCTGCATGTGATTTGATGCACTTGAAGGGATATGATTTATAACATACTTTGATACTCCTCTAGTATATTAATCAAAGTCATGGTGTCATTCTTCACACTGTAACCCTAGTTGTTGATTGCATGGAGTTATTACATTATGCACTAATATTTTGTAAGCTTAATTAATAACATCATTATCCTATAGTGATCTACCATGATTTATTCTTTGATGACTTGAGAAGCCAAGGCTAGGCAATTGTCTTCAATTAAATTTTCTACTTTGTGTAATCAAACCCAAAGTTAAACATATTTGGCCTTTCATTGGTCCCACTTTTACTCTACGAATGTAACTTTTTATGTGAGACTCTTGGAATGCTATGGCTCCCTCCAATTATTTATTTAATGGAAGGTGACAAACATCTAAAGATGCCTCCTACCTAATCAAAAGAGTGGCCAATGTGGTACTCATTGATATAGGATCTTGATGTGTCATGGTGGTTAGAGGAAGGAAAAAGGTGGTGCATCAAATAGTGATAACTAGAACATACTAGAGTCATACACCTCCTAGTAGAATCTATGAAAACTAAGTTTATATATTCATCATGGTGGGTAATTGATGCTATTGTGTGGCCTCTATTTCTAGCTTAAATTGATGTATAACATCCTCAACCACATTATGTTTAGCCTCTTATTCCTATTGCTTCTTCTCAAATTCTTCATCTTTCTTTTCTCCTCCTTTTGTTATTTCTTTTTCTTTTCTACTTCATATCTTATGTGGTCCTCTTCCTCTATCTTGGTCTTATCTTTCTATTCCTTTCAATTTTTCTCTTCAGATTCCTCTTTCTCTCATCTTCTTCTTCCTTTTGCTTCCTTTCTTGTTCTTACTTCTTCCTCCATTCTTCTTCCTCTTTCTTCTTAAAGTCCTATTCATACATAGCTTTGGGCCTATACTTGAGATTGTGATTGGTCCTATGCCTTATTTTGTTGTAAGATTTCATCATGGTGGTGTTTCTTCTTAGTAGCTTCCTCTACCTATTGATACACCTAGGCTATTATGTCTTACTGTCATTTTTGTTCTTATTCTTTTTCCATATTTTATTTCTTCTCTTGCACTTACTATTGTGTGATGGCTACTTATTGGGATCTTAGGGACATCTCCTAATCCTTATATAAGTCTCCCTCGACATACTTGGCCTTTTTGGAGGCCTTTGTTTCCTCAGCTTATTGCACTTCTTGTTGGTATAGTATTTATTCTTTCCTTATCTTCTTTTCTTCCTTATTATATCTTCATTTAGTATCATGAGTGAATTATTTTCATATGTCTTGTTATTATTCAACTATGCTTTGATCTAGTGTGATGTCTTCAACCTCCCATGCCTATGGTAATGGTGGGGATTCCTCAAGCCACACCTTTAAACATGGAACTTATTTATTTTTTCTGCTTATGGTGACCAGTTGATGCCATGGTGGTGGTGGAAAATATTTTTAGGTAGCTTGAGCTTCTTGATCAATAGCTGGCTAGCCAAATGTGCATTCTTTAAGTGTAAGCAAGACTCTATTTTCCTATCTCATTCATGGCCTATGCACAAGTTGTTTTGGTGGACTCTCTGATAGAGGTACAAAGATGACATCAACTAAAAATGTTAAATTAGTCACTCATGGGAAGAATTCCATTAAATATTGCACTTGATTCACCTCCTCTTTGATTTTATCCACAATGATGGAAGGTTGATAAGTAGGGAGTTCTACCTATAGTTCTAGTGGAACTTAGTTACAAATTTTCATTATGCATACCACCTTCCAAAAAAAGAATCCTTTTTATTTCATCTTGTCATAATAGTCTCTATTCATGTCTACTAACATGACTTGGTAGACCTCCTATGTATCAGTTCCCATCTACATGAGATCATAAGAAATAACTATCTGAGGCACCTTTGGGTAATCCTTCTATGTTTCCATGCTGCATGTTATGTAATTTATAGGAGGTGACATTGAATAAGGGTATACTTTATACTTCCCCTTCTACTATTATGAACTCAATATTGGTTTTGATTATTACATCATAGGAATATCTAAGCTTGGTGGTACTGATTACAAGGGGGTTGCTCATCTTAATACACGTTCTTTTTGCTTGGCCACCTTATCCTTTGTCATATCCATCATAATGAAAAATGGAAGTGGTTTGAAAGGTGAACATGATACCTCATGGAGTGTTATGAAAACTCCCTTAGGTAGTAGTGTGATGTTGGCATGTTTTCGCAAATACTAGAGGACATCTGGTTGAACTCTAGGGTGAGTGGCAATGAGATATAAGAGCTCCTCCCACTATGCTTTAAACTTCCCCTCATGTGTGAAGGATCCTTCTTGTTATGTCCATATGATGTTGTATAATTAATACACTAGTTATTAGTTTATATCTAGGTGTATTTCCCCCTCAAGTGATTTCCATTATTTGAAATAAAGGAGGAGGAGTAAGAACTGGTATTAGAAGATATACCTTAGAGAGTTGTTGTACTTGTTGATATTGGTGAGAAATTATTGTATAAATTATTCTATCTAATTTAATTTATTACCTTAGTGGACCATCCTATGGGTGATGTTAATAACTCCCTTAGGTATCTATTTGGTAGACTTGGTCATCTACCAAAATCACCTGGTGATGCACTGGACAAGGATATGCATAGGTTCATTTAGGATATCATCAATAAATATTCCTTAGCTCTATTACACATAGAAGTCTCAAACCTCTTGTAAAATAGGTGGCATCTTAGTCTTATATGATAGTATCAAGTATACATGTGTAGGCATACCTAATGCTTAGGCCATGGCTTGTGTATTGATGATGATCATCTCATTTGAACCTAAATAGATAGCTATATCATTGTGTCATCCAAAGAATACTTGAATGATTTCTCCCATGTCACTAAAGGATATAATTTAGAGTAGGCACTCAATATATATGTTGTGGAATCTATTGGTAATTACAAGGGCAAGAGGTTATGTAGGATCAATAGGGTCCAGATGGAAGATCTTATACTCAACTTTGCACAGTTATTGAAATGGATATTGATCACAATATTTTGTCTAATGAAGCACCATGTCAATACCCATGGCTTCCTTTTATGACTCTAAGAGGGGTTATATTAGTGGCATGGTGTCCATAACTATATGAGAATAAATTTTAATGCATTTGAGTTATTCATGTAAAGGAAATGGTTTAGTTATTGATAGTTTTAGCTTTCAAAAATATGCTAAAGATGAAATATAAACATGGAGTTTGAACTTATCTTTAATAGATTTTTTACCTCTTGGATTCCATGTCAAGGCCATGCCTAGATATCCACTCATCTTAAATGCAATGGTGAATGTGGTGAATCCTTTTCTAATTTGGTCATTAAATTAGTTATTCATTAGTTCATGTGTGGAGTTACATTGTTATACCCTTAGGTGTCTATACAAAGGGTACAAACTGATGATGCTGACTAGTTATTGATTTATTGAAGATCACATCCATTGACCCCTTAGCTCTTATATTTATTTCTATTGGATGACCATTATTTGATGGATATCTTTTTGATGTGATGTTTTAGTTTCTTTCTTAGACTTAATATGTTTTAGTGCTCCTCTTTGACTTTTTTGGTGGTACATGTGGTTCTTCCTATGCATGTTTGGCACATTAGATTCTTGGTATTTGTACTTCACCAATGTTAATGTTGAGGTCATATAAAATAAATAAAATATAAAATAAAAACAAATAAAAAACTTATAAAATAGATATATCCTAACCTACATGGTGCTACTCAGTATCCACTCAGCTTGTAAAATGAGATAAATAGACTATTGGTGGTAGGGCTTAAGCTTAAAACCATTTACTCACCCTAGTAATATATTTCCATATATATCCATTAAAACTACCATTCCTTGATACATTAAGTCATGTATAATGTAAGGTCCTTTTCATCTTATTTGTATTTTTCTTGGGAATGCTGTAAATCGGGTATCATATAACAAAATTGGTTGATTTTTATGGAATTCTTTATGGTGCAGGTTCTTATCATGCCGTGATTTTTAAATTTTCTTATTTACTTCTTGTGTCCATGCTATTCTTTGTCTAAACTCATCCATTATATTTAGTACCAAGAGTTGATTGGTAAGAGATTCTTGATCTCCTAAATGCATGACCATAGCGATACACAAGTTGGGTACTAGATACTCCATTGTGATGACTACTTCCTAGCCATACACCAATTGAAATGGTGTGAATCCTATAGCCATTTTATAATTTGTGTGATATGCCCATAATATCATATGAATGTGATCTTCCTAGTCATCTCACTTGACATCACAATTTTTTTGAGCATTTTCCCCTATATCTTATTTGAAGCTTCAACATAGCCATTCATCTATAGATGATAGGTAATGTTTTAATGATGGATGATCATATAATATTCAATCAAGGCCTTGATGGTACTACTGAGGAAGTGCATTCCTCTATCATTAATTGGTTTGATCAGACATCTAAACCTAGTAATGATATTTTCATATAAAAAATTTGTTGCATCCTTTGTGTTGTACGTAGGTGTGGTAATAGATTCAACCCACTTATTAAAATAATCTATCATAGTAATTATGTATCTATATTTGTTTCACTTTCTTGGTTGGTTGATTGGTCTTAAAAAATCAATACCCCACTATTTGAATGGTTATTCTACTAACAGGGGTTGCAATGGCATTTCATCTTTTTAGAGTAGTTTTATTATACATTGGTAAACATCACAATGCTATGTAACTATATGTGCATCTTGGAAAAAATTTGACCACCATAGTCCACTCTATAAAATATTTCTAGATGTAATTTTTCCTAAAAAAATGTCTTCCTATGACTCCTTGATGAGTTTCTTCCAAGAGTTGAGGGCATGCATGTTCAAGGATAACCTTATGCAAGACTTCATCCTTTCCCAAGTAATATAACACTCCATTAATGATAGTTTATGGTTTTACTCTATTCAAAAACTATTTTTTATCCCATTCTTGAAAGTGCACATGCAAGATTCCTTGCTCGAGGAAGTTGAAAACAACTTTGAAGATTTTAAGAATCATAGAGACATGAAAGAGGTGCACATTAGATGAGTCTTATTTTATATCTTCTGACTCTTCACCATTTGAAATTTGACTAAGGTGGTTAGGTTCCACATTTTCTCGAACTAGTTTTAAATTTATACGAAATTAAAATTATTGAAACATCATCAACTAGTGAGATATTTTTCTTGCTAACATTGGTTTTTTGAATAGATACTATAGGGCTTGATGGTTAGTGAAAAGTTTTAATGGTGTTGCCAAAAGATAGTGCTAAAATTTTTGGAGTGTGAATATAATGGCTAATGCTTCTTGTTTCATAGTTGTATAATTTTATCTGCTTCTAAATTTTTTGGGATATCAAAGTGGATAGGATGATCAAGCACACCATTTCTAGGATGTGCAAGTACAACACCAACTATAATTTCCAAACCATCTACATGTACATGAAATGGTTATTCTAATTTAGGAAAAAATGTATTGACATAATGATTAGTAAATATTTTATGTCAATGAATTTTTTTTGGCATTTAGATGTCCATACAAACTTAACATTCTTTCATAGTAAGCCTTTTATTTAGATGAAATTGTTACACAGCCTCTGATAAATTTTTGGTGGTAACCTATGTGCCCAAAAAAGGAGCACACTTTAGTGGAAATAATAAGTGGTTGCATAGTAAAGATTAATATGATTTTAGCCTAATCCACCAAGATGCCATCACTACAAACAACATGTCCAAGTAAAACACCAAAATATGTAAATAATAAACATTTCTTCAAGTTTAAAGTGATGTGAAAATCTCAACATCATTCTAACATCAAACACAACTTGGAAAAATGATATTTAAATAGGTATAAGATTGCCTAATCATCTAAGTAAACTTATAAGAAATCATGGATGAAATATTTGAATGTTTTAACTATTGTGCATGGGAATATCATAGGTGTATTCTTTAGTCCAAATGACATGAATGTATATGCAAAAAACCCCACTCTATTGCAAAAGTTATTTTGGCTCGATCCTCCTCTATGATTAGAATTTGATGGTATCCACTGAACACCATCTATAAAATAATATACTTTATGTCTTATGATAGACTCAAAATTTTCATTTTTCAATGGTATGTGAAATGGATCATTTATGAAGACATCATTTAGAATGTGATAGTCTCTATATACCTATATTTCTCCTATTTTCTTAGGTTGTAATACTATTGGGCTTACCTAGTCAACTTTTTTTACTAGAGAGATTATCCCTACATAATATAATTCTATTCAATTCTAGGTTTAATTTTAGCTTCATATTGGTATTGAGTTTATATGGTCACTTCTTAATTAGACATGTACAGTCTTTCAATTCAATGTGCATCTCACCAAAAGATGGGTCAACTCCTCAAACCTCTGATAATTTAGTGGGGAAGACATTTTGGTAATCCCTCAAAAGTTGTAAGGATTCTAAAATTGTAGTCTCCATCCAATAGTCACCTATTCTTGCCAATTTTGGAACATCCTCTATTATAATGTTAGTGACATACTTCTTGAGAGGTTGTGATATATATTATATTTTATTTCATCCACTTATTCCTATATCTTCCTTTCCCATTCCTTCTATGGGATTTGGATGTTGCACAACTTGTCTTTTTTAGTTATCACTACATTAGTGTTCTTGAGAGGTTTTATAGGCTGCTTAGGCCCAAATAAATCATTTAAATCTAAATTATAATCTAAATTAGAGTCTTCTTATCTTTTTTCTCATATTGGATTTGGTGACAAGGCTACATAAACTCTTGTTCTTTAGTCTTAGTAGTTTTATACCTTTGAAGTACCAAATTAAGATCAAAGGCTATGTTTTTTTTGCATAGATGATTCTATTATGGTGCTGAAATATTTTGTGCACCCATGTCATTAAAAGTAATTAAGTTTATATAGTGCATTATGAACTAGAATATTTTCATCTTCAAAGACAAAATTTTATATGAAATCAGACTGCACATATACCTAGTGCTTAGTTTCTTTCCTACACTCCTAGTGTGTATATCATATTATAGGTAGTGGAGCCAATATATAGTGGAAAATGTGACCCCAATAATTAGGTGCCACACATTCCTCATTTTAAACTTTAACAGATTTATTTACATGAATTTTATGTCACTCACCTTTTTGAAAATATGGCTTGTTAGTGAAGATGAATTATGGTAGCTAAAATCTACTGATCATGAGTTCACAAGCGTCATATCACTCAAGTTGATTTCCTCGATGAGTTTTCTACCAAGTTGCAACAATTCTCTTTAAGTCATAGTTTAGAGCACTAAAACACTAATTGATAGTAGAATATAAACTTCTATGCATAGAATAAAATCATTGATATCCTCCATTGCATAATATACAAGCATTTATCATTCGTGTGTAAAGACCATCCTTATGGGTCAAATTTCATGGTCACCATAGGCCCAATTAAGGAGATGTGTATCTAAATCACCATTGATAGAAGAAGATACTTCTTAGGGGCACTATGCCTTCCCTTATTAGTTTTATATAATCCTATATGTGATCGTTAGCTTGATATAATAAATCAACTTCTAAGTGAGTGGGAGATTTGTAGGCATGGAGGCACAATATTTAATGATAAACTAATCTATAATTGGCTATGGAGCTAGTAGTTTTAGTCTCCCTTATTCTGATGTGTTCAATTACTAGGTGAGAAGTGAATATAGTTGAGGTTTGGCCTATTGGTATAGGAAGTTGAATTGTGTTACGTGTAGATAATTTGGATTCTCCTTAGTATTGACCTTCATCTAGCTAGTTTCTTGTAGAACATGTGTAGAGTCTATTTCAATATGAATTATGTATGGTTTGTGTACTCTACTGAGGATAATGACCACAACCTTATCACCTTGATGTGTCTCAAGCTAGTTGTGTACTATATTAATAGTCATATGACCATCATACACCCATTTTTCCTATCAGCATAAGATAGTGTATTGCCACAATCTTCATGATTATGACCTCAAAATATCCTTACAAAGATATGACTTTGATCTCAAGATCCTTCAATAGGCTCAACTTTTCTATAGTCATCTAAGTTCAAAGTTTCTAGGTTGTAGCTAATAACTAATTATCTAATCACTTCCCATGTTGATCTAGGAATCATATTTATTGTGATACCAAAATCAAAGACAACATTTGGGATCTCATATCCAACAACCTCAATATCAATATATGCATCAACATAACATGGCTTCTTTGTCTTCACATACCAAACTTATTTTTTTATATTTTATTATCCATGTTGTGCACATTCCAAAAGATTATATAATAAATTCATGATGTTCTATGATATGTATTCATTATGCATTGTACACAAAGGTCTTTGTAGATTTGTTAGTACAATGAAAAATTTATCTTGTCATATGATGTGCAAGATTTGACCATAAATTTGTGTGTCAATTTATGCAACATAATCATTAGTAGTTTCTCATTATTGAATGTTTTTCAATAACTATGTATCTTCATTAATAAGACTCTTTTCTATAGCTAGATCCAAGTATTTATCTTCTCTAACCTTTTTGATGCCCTAATCCTAAGGCATCTCAAGTCGGGGTAATCCTTGTTATACATGCTATTGTAATGTCATAACTTTTAAAAAGGAATTTTCTTTAGTTTATTCACTTACCATGTTTACATTTTAGAAAACCTTGTCCTTCCTCTACTTCTCTAGAACAGGCAATCTTTTGTATCATATTTATCAAATAATATATAATATGCACAATATGATTGTCTCTATTGATTCATTTAGTAATTTATTTGGACATGATTGTACTCTCTACATAGATAGCATTACGAAGGAGGTCGTTTATAGTTTTTCCTCTACCACCTTGGTATCCTCCTATATAAGCACCTCAACCTCCTTCTCTATCAGATTGATATCCCCCTCAGTATCTTCCTTATGGTTGTGTAGAATTCTAATATTGATAATGATAATTATTATCTCCCATATTGAATTGTTATTTCACAACTAGAGGAATCCAAGTTAATTATTGTGGCTACATTATGGGTGAACTCTAAGGTGTTGCATGCTACTATTGAGAGGATGGGGGTGTCCATCCTGGTGAATAAGGAGCCCATCCAACTAGGCCATGAGGCTGGTACTACAATTAACTCAAAATCCACTATGGACATATTTGGGTCACATAGTTCTTATCAACCTTTGGGCCTGGGATTATTTTCTTTGTTGAGGATATTTTTTATGTTGCAATAGCAAACATATTTTTAGAGATACCCTCTTTAAGTTCTTGAAAAGATATATAATTATTCTCATCATGGTTATTTTATTTTTAAAAATTAAAATATAGATTCTAAGGATTTTTGATATAATGCTACATTAGATGGCATTGTGTCATGGCATGCCCTACTACTTGACAAACTTTGTAGAATTCCATCTTTACTTTATGATAATTATTTTGGTGGTGTTATTTTCCATACTCTTTACATCATAGGTTTAATTTGTATTTTTTTTGTGATACTAATCCATTATTTTAATGAAAGACTATAATGTGTTTTAAAAATTAGAATTAGTAGCAGGGGCTTCTCCATATTCTTCAATCTATTTTACATGTAGTACAACAGCTTTGGCATCTACTTTTATATCATATTTTGATTGTATCGTAGAAAAATAAAGCCTATATTTTAGTCCTTAAATGATCAAAAAATCAATATCTTTGGTTTAAATATAATTTAAGAAACAATAATATCATAATTGTAATAATTCTATCTCTAAGAAGAGATGTTTTATTGATCAAATTTGCAGATCGAAACATATGCCTATCTTTGAGAAGAGATGTTTGCTTTCCTTTTAGAGATACATCTATTTTTATAAATAATTTTAAGGTAAGATTATGATTTGGAAGGTAAAAAATATTAAGGGAGATGAAGTGGTTCACCTTCCACAATTTACAACATTACAGAATTTGAGAAATTACTATTTCTAAAAACTTACTATTTTTAGACTACACCATTAAAACTGAAATTTAGGAAACTTACATTGGGATTTTTGGGGTAAGAAAATAGAGAATATATACATGCCATCTCATCACATTCTCCTCATTCTTATCTTTCCAACATTTCAAATGGGGAGTCAAATGGACCTATGGTGCAAAAGTTATGTCTCCTAGAAGTCCTGCCACCAATTGGGGTTGAACCATGACCCGAATTGTCACCAAAAATGTTGTTGAGATCATTAATCCCTCCTTGACAAGAAATGGCACCCATTACATCAATATTTTTCATCGTGTGGAATTTGTGTTTTGATTTGATTCCCAATGCATACATGGAATGGACTATGTTTTGTGGAGCTATGTTGGGCTAGATTATTCACCATTTCTATCTAACCATTAGTATATGGATGGAAGGACATGAAATTACTTAGTTTGGTATCTATTTTATTCTATTTTTGTGTTGTTTGTGTATTCAAGTTTACAACATTGGCCCTTTTAGATTTTTGTGGCTTGACCACCATGAGAACAATTTTCTTGGCACTAATCAAGGAGACAGATGTAGAAGGTGGTACCTTTGGTAACCTATAGTGATATTTTCCAAGAGTGAGGGTGATCATTATATTTCTTGATTCATATATGGAATTTTGATCATACATGAATGACTGACCAAAGAGTACATCATAAACATCTAGATTGACTGCATCACACAAAACCTCATCTTGGAAAGGTTTTATTACATATGAGAGAAGACATTGGTGGGTGACATGAAGGTTTCTCCTTGGAATCAACCATATAATACTATATGGAATTGGGTGAGGGTTCATGGATATATTTAGGCTTTTAACAACATTAGTAGATATTAAATTCTTTTGACTCCCACTATCAAGAATGAAATGTAGAGGCTTACCCTTCACCCATAACTTAGAGTAAAACAACCTTTTCTTGTCATTTGGCCTCTCTTCATGGGTTTGTGATAAAGTAATGATGGTATTAGGCTCAACATATACAATTTATTCTTCATCCTCTTTGACTGCATGGTGTGTATGAGGTAGAGTAGTAGATGTTGAGGATTGTGACTCAAAAAGTAGGGACTTGATGGCTTGACATTATTATTTAGAGTGAGTTCCATATTTGTGGCAATCACACCATTTCTCAATCTTCCCTTCCTTTTTCTTCTAATTTTTGCCTTGTATTTTACCTTCTTTGTCACTTTCCCATTTTGAAGGCCGACTCTTTGTATTCATTCTTCCATGCTTTTACTCAATCTTCACCATGAACTTGTATGCCTCATCAAGGGTTTCCAAATTGAAGAGTTATATTTCCCCCCATATATACCAATGTAGTCCACCATGATATTTGATAACCTTGTGTTTCTCACTTTCTTGGATGCCCAATCTCACAGATAGAGAATGAAAAATGTCAATATAATCTTGAACAGACTATTCCTTACCTTGGTGACATTATTGCCACTCAATATATAGATCATCATATGGTCCAATTGGTTAGTATTATTCTTTTATATCTTCTATGAAATCATCCTAGGTATGTTCCACCTCAAGGCTAATATCATCCATACTGAATCTCTTCTTTTACACTTCTCACCAATTTTTGATAGGCAATGATTCTTTTAAAAGAGCAAAAGTGATCTTCTCTTTATCGATGAATGTATTTACATAAAAATAGGATGACAATTAATCCAACCAATTTTTTACTACATCAACATCAATTTTGCCTTCAAATTTAGGGATATCAAAATTCACCTAAACCTTGAAGGGTGTTGGGACACTCAAAATATGTAGGGTTGTATATAAGGAACCAAAATTTCCCATCAAGATTTGTTGGAGAATTTGGGTGAATTGTTATAGCATCTATAATTTCTAATAATAGAGGGATTCATTCACCATTTCCTTGAAAGGATCAGATGTCTCAGTGTTGTCTTCCATTTGAGTTCATTTGGAGAGAATAGGTGGATAGTCTATTGGTTCTATTATTTTACACCCAAGCTTCTTATAATTTGATCTTGTCCTCAAGATCATACACTCTAAATACAAACTACTCTAATAACACTTATCCAAAACTTAAGAGATTTGGTTGAATGATAATTTAAGAAACAATAATAACATGATTTTAATAATTCTATATCTGAGAAGAGATGTTTTATTGATCAAATTTATAGATGCAAACATATGCCTATCTCTGAGAAGAGATGTTTGCTTACCTTTTTAGGATACATCTATTTTTATACATAATTTTAAGGTAGGAGGAGGGTGGGTAAGGTAACCAATCTCAAGGGAGATGAAGTGGTTTGCATTCCATAATTTACAACATTGAAAAATTTGAGAAATTACTATTCTTAGAAACTTACTATTTTTAGACTACACTATTAAAATTGAAATTTAGAAAACTTCCATTAGGATTATAGAGGTCAAAAACCATTTAGCATAGATCCATGCCATCTCATCTAGTTCTCCTCATTCTTATCTTTCCAAAGGTTCAAATGGGGATTCAATTAGAGCTATGGTGCAAAAGTTATGGCTCCCAAAAGTTCTGCCACTAATTGGGGTAGAACCATCCCTTGAATTGTTGCCTAAAATTTTGCTTAGATCATTCAATGAACCATGATGCCCTATCTTTATTTATCAAAGAAAATTCTAATTTTTTCATTACATCATACAATCTATGATCTTAGTTGCAAATTGACTCTCTAGACTTTTGTCTGATCTCTTTCAGGTCTTGTATTATCTAGCTAGTACATTTCTTAATCTTATATTCTACAATGAGTCAATCTTGCACATATTTAAGAATTTCTTATTTTGAATCTCTTTTGTATATGAAATTCAATGCTATACTAGATATAACCCCTATTAATTCATGCTTTTATAAATTTTCATTGGTAACACCTTTAACTTGACATTTCATTTTACAAGCTAGAAGGTATTGTTCAGGGTTTATAGACCCATCATAGATGGCTAAATTTAAGAATCCTCTCAACTGATTCATCATAATTATTGGTATAGATTGATTATTTTACATATCTATTATTTGAGTTGAATATATATTAAGTGGTCCTACCTACGTACTATTCTACACACCAAAGGAATTTTTGTGTACACTCTGCTTGTATGCACTTCCTTCTTATTGTTATTTAACTTCAACGAATCATATATAATTCAAAGCCTTTATAATTTACTTTTTCAAATCTTCATTCCCCAATGGTTCACATAATCTAAAAATGGTTTTACAAAACTCTTCTCCTCCTACTTAGCTGGCTAAAATATTCTACTATGATTTATAAGATTAGATTGTAGATATGCATACAATTTTGGTGAATAATCCTTTCCAATGACTTCTTTCTTTACTGCACTTGAGCTTGTGATTAACCTATGACTAAGTTGTGTTTATATTTATAATTATATATTTTTTTTAAATACCCTTTTCTATAGTTGTGCACTCCTTTTATATTTTATCTATTCTACTCCTAAACTACTATCATCTTCTTCTTCACATGTCTCTTTTTCTACTCATTCTTCATCTCCTTGCTCTTTTTGTTGGCATCCAACATCATTATTTTTATTCAAAATTTTCTCATAATCTCACTAATAGTTCTATGTAATCATTCATCATTTACTCTACTAATATTCTTACTTCTATTTGAGGCTACTTGGGTATCCATCTATTTATTTCATCTATTTTATTATTGCAGTTCCATTTCTAAATCTAAAGTTTTATTTTGACTTTTCTTCCCTCAAATCTCCATTATTTATTTAGATACTATCTCTAGTCACTCAAATATCCATCATTCACCATAATTTACACACATCCCCATATGCCTCAAGTGACTACTCCATATTCGCTAGAATAGGAGCCATGGCCTTTTCCATCACCAACATCTTTAATAAAAGAGGTAGTTACTGTAAAAAATTTCTTCTAGTTCCTCAGATGAAGTAGACTTACATAGTTTCAAACTATATAGAGTTTTATACTATGAACTTAGTAGTGTATCTTTATATATTGGTGAAAATATAGTGGTCTATCACTCTCATCTAATTAGTTTCTAATTTCACTAACTAGTTTATCTTCTCTTCAGTCCAGGTAATGGTTTCTTTTACTCTAAGATGGAAATAATAGTAATCTAGTCTTATCAACCAATTATTCAACAATTTAGGTAGTTCACACCATAAAATTTCATATATTTCTCCATTTATATGTTCCTAAATGATTTCACTCATGGTGAGACCCATCCTTTTGGATTCTTCTTCTATGAAATTTGATATTTTATGGTCTAACTAGGTTTCAATATCTCATTTTCTTGGTAACCATCTTAACATTTCTTCCTCCAAAATAAATGTTACCACACTCACTACACCATTGTTAAAAAAGGTTATTAATTCAATATAACATGATAACGATGGGGATATCTAATTTTTATTAGTCTATTTAGGATAGTGAAGTGAATTCATCATTACTAGAAGCATGCTAGAAATGAATGATTATGTGATAGGAAGAAAAAAATATAAACCAAGAATTATTTAAGTGTACAAATCATTTAGATTAAATTAAGATAGATAAGACCAAAGCATCAAGCATGATAACATAAATAAGGATTAACATAAGAAATTCCATAGGTAACCATGAACCAAAAAGTCTATATTGATCTCAGTAAAAGGTCATCAACTTATTCATACAATCATACATATTTATAGTCACTACATTTCTTGACTATTAATATTATTCTTCATACATTGGTGCTAAAATGAGGAGACTGTTCACCTTTTATCCTTTCATAAGTTGAGAGGATAAGACAAAATATATTAGCTGACAACTTCATATATAACACATGAATATTATAAGAATTCCTACACATATTTCTTTTCTAGTTTTCTTCTCCCAATAAAATTCATGCTTATAGATCTAATAGATTAATGAATTTATGCATTTTAGGTAGCTACTTATTAAAAACATGACCATGATAAATGATGAGGACCCTTTTCAATAATCATAGGTTCATTCTATAGATGAAAACTAATCTAAGATTATTGGTTTTCCTATAGATGTCATATTAATACAAACCTATAGAATGCATAGCCTTTTTCTAGATCCAAATAGATCCAAAAAGACCCAATCTATCAATGAAGGACCAAGAGTTCACCATATACACAGATCCATATTAAAAAGGTTACATATTTATAGAAATAACCCTACTTGATACAAATTTATGAACCAGAGGTCCGTATTTATCTCTAATAGTAATCCCTTTAAGTTTCTTATGTCTTACTTCATTAGTGTGTCCCTTTAATGGTGTTATATTTATCTTCAATAGTGGAAATATGATCCTACAAGACCTATTTACTTCTAGTCAAAAATGGTCCCTTAACTTCCATCCAAATTCATAGGTTTGCCTTTGTTTTAATTGGTTATCGATATCTGACTTTGCTCATTGACATGTTGACCCATCTCACTCCATTAAATCTTACTTGTTTGGATGAATGCTAATAATTGATACTCTACCAATTAAACATATTATTGACACTTATCATGCACACATTTGATTTTTAGATTTGTTGACCTATTTGACCTCTACTCATTATTAAATTTGAATGTATGATTGAATATCTGTCATTAGATCTACCTAGGACCCATTAATTAAAAACTAATGACTATTTACCAGGTCTTAAAATTGATGTCCATGCAACCATCATTTTACATCTACATGGACATATTTGACATCTCATACACCATCAAATTTAAGTTCCAATGGGTTTTTTCTCAATCTCTAGTTTGACATTTGCACAAACATCAATCAATTTTTAACCAACTTTAAAGGGTTGGGTTTGGAAGTGAAGAGATCATGGAGGCACCAAATTTTTAGGAGATATTCTTAATACTAAAAGGGATGAACCCACTTGATTTTTTTATTCTAAGAGATTTCTAAGTGTGTTTAAAAAATGTTTAAGTAAGCTAACCTATGTGGTTTTGCATGACATTTGTGTACCTATCATGGTAAAAAATAGCTAAGAATGGAAACTTGGTGAGTTATGTATGAGGAGCTAACTTTGAACATGCATAACTTTTATTGTTCTTAGATGCATGGCATAAAACATAGTGCATATGTTCTAGGCATAAAATTGAATAGACCCATGTGACCATTTTCTCTTCAGTCTATCACATGTGTTGGGTATGGGCTCATCACTATTATTACTAGGCTCTATTTGATTTTCTTTGCAAATTAACTAAGTATGGAAAATTAGAAAATTTATTTTGAGAGGCTAATTTTAAGTCTTCATATATTCTTTTGCACTTCATCAGATGACTTAAGACTTGGTACATATGTTTTAGGGACTAATGTGATCACAACCATATGACCAATTCTTCTTGACTTATCCACACATGGAAATGATAATGTCAACAAACTGCCTTCGTAGAATTTCTAACACTAGACCAAAAATGTCCATATGAACACAATGAAGAACTAAATGATTGATATGAACTTCCTTTCTCATTCCAAGAACTCTTGAAATCCCATAGGGTGTCTAAAACACTTTATACATGTCCCTTATAAATTGGCAAATTACACTTTTAGTGAACTTAAAGTGTTTTAAAAGCTTTTTGGGTAAAAATGAGATCCTTAGATCACTCATTCCATCCAAATAATATGTCCATCTACTCATCCATTAGAAACCTTATTCATCTAGGCATAGGCTTGGTATGTCGGCCATGAATGGCTAATAGTAACAATAGTTGCTTTGAGAAATCCTCTAAAAGATTACCCAGATTAATGTAGTGTATATGGTGATTCTAGTTCATGTTATATTAATGGTGAAATCATAATCTTTTGCATTTAAAACAATATTTTTTTGGCAATTAATTACACCAGTATTCAAATTTAGCATTGATTTACCTTTTATTTTCTATAAATTTTACCTTTAAAGATAAATATTTCCACCTTTTGACACATGGCTACCACCTCAAATCTATCTAGAAACTCACAAGGGTTGAATGTGACTAAGGTGACTTAGTTATCTTGAAGTCTAAACACATGGCACTTTTTGATTTCTCATGGGATTTTCGAGTAAAAATCAGTGTGATGACTCATTTGTATCCTTTCATGTCGTATCTTTTAATTCATGGAGAGATCTCAAGTGGCCTTTTAGTTTTGTTTGGTTATGGGAGTACCACGTGTCACTCTTGTGGCTAAATTGGGCTCTTTTATTCCAAGTGGCTCTCTCAAAGGGCAATCATGGATTTTATTGATAGGTATCACCTTTAAAAGGCTCCTAACCAAGTATCAAAAACATAGTGCCAATTATATGACTTAGGTGGATACATGCATCTCTATCAAAGGTGATCAATGGATCTTAGATAGAAGCAACATAGGAATGACATGTGGTATCATCATGTGTGTCCAAAAAGGATGCACATCATTCACATGGGCTTTCCTTTGTTCTTATGCCACTTTTCATTTTAAGAAGGAGATTTGTATAGATGTATGCCATTGAACCTTGATTGAATAACTTAATTGTTGATATATGTCTTATTATGAGCTATTAAGAGCTTTAAATGGATGCAACATGGTGTGGATATGCATTTATTTTAGGTGAACCCAAAATGAACACATTTCTCTTTAGGGGGATTCTCAAGTTTGGTTGGTTGTACTTGAGAAATGTGGTGGTATCTTATGGGATTTCAGATTATAGTGGGACATGTGGTAGCTTGAATTGACTGGGATTGCTCATAGATGCTAAGATCTTGACATGTATCCTTTTATTTGAATTCTAATGGCTAGTCTTCTCATAAGCTCTCCAAATGGTGCCACATAGCTCATGAACTAAGTAGATTTAATCTAGGTGTCTTACATTGACATGATATATATTTAATGAATTATGATGTTTGATGAGTTTTACACCTATCCATTTAAATCTATGTTCTTAATTTTGACATCCATGCAGCATCACAAACTACTACTTGAATTTTGACATCTTGTGAGGTAAAGCAAGAAATTCAGTTAGACTTACAAAAATGTCAAATGTTTTTATTGAGAAAACTAAAAATAAGTTTAAAGCAAAAATTTTCAAGTAAATGCTTTAAATAAAATATAATGTTAGTCTAATAAGATAGGTGAAGCTTGTTACATTCATGTTAATTGGATAACTAGGTAGAACATCCTTAGTGAATTCCTATTTGGACACTTTTGAAGTATCAATGGTTAATGATTCATTATTGAGTGTAAAATTGAATTAATTACAATAACTCAAATATTTCTAATTACTAATCTATATTGTAAGATAAATAATTAACCAAGAACTATAAAATCACAAACATTGGTGATTTAAATTAAATTGATCTACAGTCAAAGGATTTAGCAAGCTTGGCATCTTAAGCATTTTGAAATCCAAAGAAATTAGGGTACCCATTATAGTAATAGGGGGTATTTGATCATCAACATAACCATTACATGATTTTTTTAAAAATATAGCCTTTATCTTTAGGCTAAATTGACAATAATTTTCAAAAATGTTGTTAGAACTACCATTGTGCTTATTATTGTGAACTTGGTGACTAGAGTTGTGTTTGGTGATGCACTCATTGATTGAATTGGATTTATATTTGAAATTTAAATATGATGTGGAATTGATGTATCTATTAAACTAGAAGGGGATGTAGTTGATGGTAGTGTTGTTATTGGCACTATAGGTGGGGTTTAAGGAATAGAACTAGAAAGTGGTGCTGACATTAATTTCTTAGTTAAAAACAAATATTTATAATATTTATATACCTTAACATGTTATAAATAAAAAATATTCATGTTAATAATATGAGGTATTATCACCTTGCTAGTTTGTTCCATCAGCCTTGTATGTTCTATCTGGGTGGCTTGAAAGTTAACGTATAATAATTTTACTTATGTTACCTTTATTATTGTTTTCTTCAACTAGGATTAAATTTATTATAAGATAAGTATTTATAAAGTATATTTTAATCCATTTGAGACTTGATGAATCATCTTATCAAAATTGGCTTGATTGATCAATTTCCCTCTATTATCCTAGACTCTACTCAATTCATTCTTAGTTAAAATTTTCATTGCTCACTTTCCTTGTTTAGCTCACTTAATTAATATAGATTTAGAAGATGATATCCAATCTTAGGCCTCATATGTTTTTATTAGAGATAAATTAAATTCATTATCTTCTTCCAAAGAGGTTATTAGGTCTTGGTGGTTGAATGCTTTATTAGGGGTGTACAATACCAAGAAATTAAATTTATTCTCATTTTCTCTAAAGATCTTAAATAATTTTATTATTGAATTAACATGTATAGCCAAATTTACTCTAAAATAATGAATTGAATCCAAAATATCATATACTCTAAGTATTATATTTTGTACATCATGTTGTTTACTAAGGGGAACTCATATCTCATATTGCTTCTTTTTGAGAGTTTCTAACTCTTCTTCAATCTCTTGTCTATCTATCTTCATTATATCATGTATAGTTAGGACTTACTTAGTATGGGTATCAATATAGTAATTTAGGTCATAAATATATGGGGATTGACCATTCTTCTTATTTTTCCTCTTGAAAATTGAATAAACTTCTTCCCTTTCTTCCAAAATCAACTCTCTTCCAAAAATATCCTCAAGATTTCTCTTTTTAACCCTCTAAACTCAGGTTGAAGACTTGTCAAATAGTGATATTACTATGGTAAGCTCATTAATCTATAGATTGGGCCTCTTAGAGTCTGAAGCTCATAATTCCTTAACCCACTCAAGAAGAGTGAGCTTTAAAGGATCTAATGGTTGAGATTCTACATGTGCATGTTCCTCAGGTTTAGGCTCAAGTTTAGAGGAAGGTTTGGGAATTGAGGGAAAAATTATTTTTAACCACTCTATTTTCCCAAATTATGGCATTGGGTGCAAAACATATACTAGTTTCCTTTTGAGAGCCCTCTTGGTTGTCACTACTATATTGGTTGAGACTATTGTTGAAGAAGGTAGAGGTGAACCCAATTGGGTAGAGGAATAAATAATCTAATTGATAGGTTTGTTGATGGATGGGATGAATAGAGACATGGTTAAAATGAATGGAGGTTAAATGAAAGGAAACTCTAGTGGTGGAGGCTAAATAATAAGAGGTGGAAACTAAAAGAATAGAGGCTAGGTGCATAAAAAGAAGACTAGATGAAAGTGATTTTATATGAATAAAAGTGTAAATAATTGGAGATATATATTAAAGTTACAAGTAAAGTCATTAAATGAAAAATTCTAAAGGATGAAGTGAAAACAACATCCTTACCAAATGAATCACTGGTGAAAGGTGCCTTTAATTTTAGGGCTTACAAACTCAAGACCTTGTCTTGATATAGTTCCTCTTCATCTACCTCTTAACTTGGATCACCCTCTAGTGAAGGTCTTTCCTCCTTGAGTGCTTTGGTTTATGGGTTACAAGGTCTATTCCCTTTTGGTTTCCTTTAATAACATCATGTTTTTCTCTCAACTTGTGGAATAGTCACTTGTTGGGGAATAAGAGGGGTACTTATGTTGGATGTTAGGGATATTTAAGCCATTATTTTTTCTTCAGTAGAAGAATACAATAAAAGTATCCCCATCTCTTCCCTTATTATTCTATCCTTTCCTTGAGTCAACTCATCTGGCAGCTCCTACTTAAACTTCTTTAGTTCAATAATTGATGCTTGAACTAGAGGAGTTTATTCCTCTTAATATTACATAGGGGTAGATATTTATTATTCCTCTTAATGTTATTCATGCCCTTCAATAAGTGATGATTCACTTTCTAGTTATTTTGGCTCTTTTTATTAGTCTTTATCCATAGGTGGATGTTGGGGATCTCATCCTTGGTCTGTTGGTTATTGATATGGCCCTTTACTCTAGAAGTTAGAGGAACATCTTCCTAGTGGTGGGATCCTAAACTTTGTGTAACTCAGTGTGAGGGAGGGGTATGCATGTATTAACCTTAATACGTCTTCACTCAATCTTATTGTCACTTCTCTTTATTTCACTTCCTCATCATCCTTGGCATTAAGAAATAAGAAGTCATGATCAAATCGCTCATGTTTATGTGAGAGGCCAAGGTTGTGGATATTTTTCTAGATTTTCCCATGGGGGTCCCAATACATATAAGGGAGAGTGGATAATGCATATGCTCTCCTCATATTTTTAGCTTTCCTAAATTTCTTCTTGATGGTGTACTGTATCCTCCTAATAGTGATATGAGATCCATGGAATGTAACTTTCTTATTGTTTGTTAGTTCCTCAACTATACCATTGTATATGTAGCAGGCAATCTATTATTCAGTTACCTTATCATAAATAAACATAGGAATTTTAAGAAGATCCATCTTATGGCTAGTAACCATGATGGCAATGTTGTTAGGGTAGAGCTAATAGTCTCCCACATTTGCATGTATTTTAACAATGCTTGGTGAAATCCTAGCTAAAAGTTGGCCATTAATAGCTATCTAGACCTGAGGGTATAGGTACTCTATAATTTTGGTGATGTTCCTAACATGTGATTATATGTGAATGAAAAATTAATAACCACATATTAAATTATTTGTAACATATGGGTTGGGACTCTATAAAAATACATTGTGCCTATACATTATTCCCATGACTGCATCTAATAGGTAAGACATCATATAAAATTTTCCCCCATGGGGCCTCCTATATTTGTGCATAATTTGATATTATAGTTGTTCACTAATGACTTATCTAATGCATAATTTTTATTTGAATTACTGAGAAGGTCTAGCATGGAAAACCATTTCATATATAGTAAGTAAAAGCTTACATGGTAAAAGAGTCGATTCAATAGTGCCATACCCATGCAAATGCCCATACTAAATTAGGTAATGATGATGAGATTATTATTGTTTTATTTTAATATAAAAATATCCATTAGTATAATCCACCTTGATAATTCTCAATCTAAATTATTGGCTTTCTTCTAGGTGACTATAGGATGTAAGTCAAATGTAACATCTGTGATAGGGAGACTCAAATACCTCATGAATTTTTATCCAAAGATACATGAGATAATTGTGTTATTATTGATCTAGTTCAGATAACCATTTTATATGATTATGCACTCAAAGAATAGGGCTTATAACAAGTCTATACATGACACAACTTTTGACTTAGTAACTATGTAGTAAAAGGCTTGTTCTTGAATGGGAGTAGGTAATTTACCACTATTTCTCCTTGGATGATATGTATTCTTATTATGAAAACAAATCCAAATTATCTAAAACCTCCCATAATGTTTATTAATTAAGATAAAGGCCATCAAACATAGCTGCATTAAAAGTGGTGTCCAAGTATTTAGTAGAGTCCTTAATAGAAAACTTGGAGGGTGTTAAGTTTCCCTTGTATGATCTCGATAAAGATGCCATGGTTATTTCATGGGTACTGGTATGATTTAATATTTTAAAAATGTTAGGCACTAAACTAAAACAAGTAAGTTACAAGTCATCCCAATCACTATTAGGGCCTTTTGAGATTGCATAAGCCTAATTTTGCTTGAGGTTTTAAAAATTAAATGAGATGAACTCAGTTGGGATCATAATTTTATAGATTTATTCATTCATTTCTAGTTCATTCACCATTAATAACCAATGTCTATGATATTATCACCTTCATTAAATTCAAACTTGACAACATAGTCCTAGTGTACATGCCACATAGAATGCTTTGTCATTCAAGGTGCCATAATTTTGCCTTTCCTCTTTTAACATTTATCATTATATGGTTGATTCAAAATTTTCCTTGGATCCTAAAAGACCCCAAATATCCAAATGCTCTTCAAATAAATTGATTTTGAAATAATTTGTCTAAAATTGTCTAAATGCATAGTTCCTAAAGACTAATTCCTCTTTAGAAAGATTGTAGATTAGGTAGAAGTTGTTGCATAGAAATTTTATGATGAGAATTTTTTTTGAATGAAATCTTCTGATGAGAAAGTTTTCAACTAGAACAAAGTTTTTGAATAAAAGTCCCTGAAGACCAAGTTTCCAAAGAGAAACTTTCTGAAGAGAAAACTTCTAAATTAAAAGTCATTAAATGAAAACCTTCCAAAGAGAAAGTTGTCAGCTGGAGTAAAGTTTTCAAAAAAAATTCTTTGAAGACTAAGTTTTCAAAGAGAAACCTTTTGAAGAGAAAGTTGCTGAAGATAAATCTTATGAATGAGAAGTATCCAATGAAAACCTTCTGAAGATAAAACTACTAACATAAACAAAGTTTTTGAAGAAAATCCTCTAAATACTAAGTTTCCATAGAGAAACCTTTTGAATAGTAACCAAAACAAAGTTTTTGAAGACTAATTTCTGACATGAATAATTTGGATAAGACAATCTAAATACCTACCATTCAAATAAATTCATCCTAAATTTCCTCTAATATATTAGTTTGAACAAGTACTTTCAAATGGAAAATAAGTATACCCTAATATGGTTCAATGCTAAAAACACCAATCTTATACAGATAATAATAACCAACACAAACTCATATATACCTAGATAAAATACATGTCCTCTAAAAACTAAGGGGGTTTCCACTTTTCAAATAAAAATACAAGGTGGGGTGTGTTAATAACAAGTACCTTCCATTGGTTGAGTTTTTTTATAACAACTCATACCAATCAACATTGAATATGGATCCATTTGAGGCATTATATAGAAGGAGGTGTATAAAACCAATCAATTGGGATATGTTAGAGGATAATGTAGTCTTTGGACCTGAGATGCTTGTGGATATGGAAGACCAATTTAGAATTATCAGGTAGAGGTTGTCTGAGGCCAATGATAAATAAAAAATTTATTTTGATCTAAAGATAATAACAAGTTTTCTAATGGTGATAAAGTATTTTTATGGGTTAAACCTAAAAAAAGCTTGATTAAATTTGGAAAATTAGCTAAACATTCACCTAGATATGTGCGATCCTTCAAAGTTCTATAAGTGGTTAATCATGTAGTATATAGGCTTGTATTGCCACCAAATTTAAATCTTTTTCATAATTTTTTCCATGTGTCTTATATTAAAAAGTATGTTGTTTATCCTTCACATGTGTTGGATTGAAATTATTTGTAGGTTTTGGATTATGGGGTGGTCACAGTAGAACTAATCAAAATAATTGACACTTAGAAACTCAATTTACATAATAGAGAAGTGTCAAAGTGTAGGTACAATGGGACCAATATTATGAAAAAGGTGCCACTTGGGAGGATTATGATGAATTTTACATGCTATTTCCTCATTTTTTAACTTGATATGTTGGTGGATATTATTTATTTCATATTGAATAATATTTTATTTCAGAACTTATGTTTAAATAAGTGTCATCAGGATGATGACCAACTTTAGGTGGAATGATGTCACACCTAGATTCCTATCTAGACCTAATAACCTATTGACTTGTGAATTTTTATGGTTATTGTTTGGTTAATTAATATTTTGGTTAAGCTAGATTTCATATGCTGATTTATGGATAGTTACATGTTGCATAATTTACATGTTTGTAAATTATGAAGCTAGTTGTACTTGCATATTATATACATGATGATCATGTTTGATTATTTTAGTACAATAGTACAATATGGATTTTATATTGTTTTAGGCTAACTAACTTCATTTTTGTGAGTAAGATGTAGGATACATCCATCCCTCAATGTGTGATGAAAGGAGGGCATCATCAGAGAAGGTGGCATAAATGGAAGCATTGGGGGATGAAAGGTGGAAAAACTAAGAACTCGCACACACCATAATAGTTTATTATGCTTTTAAATTCATTTTTTGATTTGATAGTTAATATTTTATTTTAGTTATAATATTGATTTCTATGATTAAATATGGTTATGTGTTTCATTATGTTATTTTACTTATCTTATTATGCATGATGGTGTTAATTACACTCATACTTGTAAATATAAAGAGTGTCCTAACTTATACCTTTATATCTGTGTGTATGTTTTATAACAATTTATTGATTATTAATGCATGGCTGTATAGGTAAAAAGTAATTAATTGTTTGTGTTAGTTGACTATTTATATCATGTTGTGTCATTGATAATAATTATATTATTATAATGTGTAATAGCATAAAATAATATTACTTGGAGTTGAGATGTTAATATGATTCTTGTATTAAGTCAAGGTAATAATATTCATATCATTCATACTGTTAATAATGGTTATAATGCTTAAAGACTAATGGTTACGTCATTGTGCTTGTCAATGTAGTAATGCCAAGTTGTGAAGGTTGATTTCATTGATTAAATGTTATTTGTTTTAATTGAAAGTCAATGATATTATTAATGGATTCATGTTAGTCGACATTATAATTAAAATTATAATGTTTTGAGGACTTTTTTAATGTTGATACTAAATGCATTAAGATTGGAATAATTATCATTATTATTATATTATTTAATTTGGGAATGTTTGAAAGTTAAGGTTTGGTTAGTGGCATTAACTTGTTAACAAGATATTATGTGAGATAATCAAATAGTTTTGGAGGTTTTGCATGAAGAACCTTGTTATG
>JARHVA010003317.1:200000-227500 GCA_037957365.1 Torreya grandis | reverse complement strand
CTGATACATGATACTTTTATATTATGGACAAAACTCTTATCTATTTGAGGTATATTGTATCCAAACATGAAAATACTAGCTATTGATATCATACATATAAGATTTAGTCGAGTATGGAATGTGTAAATAAATATATGAGATACTAATGATTTTTTGATTAATAAAAATCTAAGTCAAGTATACCTTGTATATATTTACATAATTGGGATAATTCTTAAAAACATTACATGAAATAACAAAGAAATATGGGTGATTTTGTTATCTGAGCTAAATTAAAATATGTGTTTGAATGGTTGAAAATAATATCTATTTATATGGTATTAAAATAGAATACAAACCATATAATGTATTGAATTTGAGATATATTATTATTGTACCTTGTTATATGAAAATAGAGTAAATAAGTTGGAAATTATGTTATTTGGATGAAAGACATAATGTTGAATTAAAAGTTAATATTTTAGGAACTTAATGTCATTTGTTATAATATTAGGTACGTGGTTGTTATTATTGATTGATTTTTAAATCTATGTGTTTATCTAATTTATTATGTAATAATAAATTAGATGTTTAAGATTCATTACATTTCATTTGATGGATTAAATGTGTGCATTTGATATTTCTATGTTTAACACATTTTACATTTTCTAGTAAGGAATATTCCATATGAATATATTGGTTTTTATATTATATATATAGACCAAATATCACATTAATGACCCTAAATCATTAGTGTGATGGATTCCACTCAATTAATTAATGCAACTAATGCATAAATAAGGTGTAATCCAATTGAGTGGTGTGTGTGAAATTGACTACTCCATGAGATGATTAACTATATGAAAACTTTGGACAAAGTAATGTTTATATTTAAAAATTATCATTTCACCTATTTGATTTAGTTTACATGTTTGTAATATATCATGTTAGAATGGGTTTCTTTATGACATACATCATGTATTAGTTATATTTTGGCACATGGGTTCTAATTTATCACTCTATATTCCCACGCCATTATTATCTACTCATAAGTGAAGGGAGGGCCATTCCCTAATTGAGAGATAGTACAGAGGATCAATGATTTATGATTAGTGTGGATAGCCACATGGATGACGCTCTCCCTCCCCTCTAGTCCTACACTAGAGACTACACTTGAGATTACTTATGGATATTATGAGTTCATTGAGATTAACATGCTCCATAGAGATTTGTATCATTTTATATTATTATTAAGACATTTATATTTCTAAAACTATAATTTTTATTCATATGTACCATACAAAAGTTGTATTTAATATTTTATAAGTCATGGATGAATTTGTAACAATACTTTTATTAGTGAACGCAATCTTTATTTCTTAATCAACATTATACTTGTCCTTGATATTAATAATATTATTGTGATCATTAGCTAGATAGATTACTTATATACATTTGTATGGTTCATTAAAAATAATGTATTTAGTTAAAGATCACTCTTATAGGTTTCATCATGATGAAATCTATTAATTAAATTTGTGCAATTAATTAAAAACAAATACCCTATTCTATTAAAACCTAGTGGGGTTAATACATTATCCATAGCTTCTCCATATAGATATCTTAGATCCTTTTGTCACACTTATATAGCCTTTGTGTTGGACACAAGCATCCCTAGTTAGCCTTAGAACAGTCCTAGACCCTCATTTATTAATGTTGGACATTTGTTCCTAGTGTCCTACTAGCTAGACACTACCACCATAATAAGGACACTAATGCCACATGACACTAATGTCCCCAAAATGGTACTAATGGATAAAATTTCAAAACTGAAGCCTCTTATGCTTGTCTTAGTCATCTTTTATCACCCATAAAAGTAATAGAATATTATAAATACATGAATTTTAGACTTTTATCCATTAGATGGAAATGACATTCAAACATAGAACATGTTGAGTATAATTAAGACTATCAATCCCTATTCTACACTATTTATGCATGGTACCATCTAAAGAAACCCTAATCTCAGATTTCATAGATTTTCAATCTCATGAATCCTCAAGGCACTCAAGGCCACTACCATACTAGCATCAATTATAGTTTCACTAAAACTTAGTTGGGGATAACTACATCAATATTAATCCCTCTTTAGAGTATTGGTATTTAGGAAACTCTATTCATAGTGGGGTGTTGAGGATGTCCATCTTACCCTACTAATGAACACACTTTTTAGATCATTACCTAGTTTTATGAAGGATTAAGGTTTACATAATAAATAAATATTATAGGCATAATATAGGGTTATAAAACTCATCCATGCAAGAACAAACCCCATAAATCCAAACATAGGTGCACCCATAAGGTCAATATAGTCCTTCACATATGACACTTCCACCAATATGAGGATACTACCATAATTTTACTAGTAATGGTGCTACTGTCCAATTATGGTACTACTATCTAGGAGGTTTCTTACATAAATATCTAGTTTATGACACTCAAACTAGTTTTTATGTTATTTTATAGCACTTAGATCATTTGTATCAATTGTTTTATAACTAATTCTTTATTTATACTATTTATTACTATTTTAATAAAGTCAAATTTAGTCAATTTTGTAAAAAAAATAGTGGTTATATTTAATGCATATTATTTACCTAATTTATTTTACTCAACTCTTTAATGAACATATGATCTACACTTTCTATGTCCTAAAAGGTTAAAACATTTGGTGAACTTGACTTGATTCAAACATTACACAAATTCTAACTCTAGATACCCATAGGGTTTACATTTCTAGCATTCAGATTTTAGATTCATACATTTTGTAATATTATTTGATATAATCATGATAATAATGATATAATAAGTGTATCATGTTTGGTTTCAATGTTTAATACTTTCATTTGCATTCTTTTTCCTTTTAATTTGGATTGAACTCAAAAAAGACATAAACACATGTATAAATGATGCCTTATATTAATTACAATATAAGTCATACTTCATATTAGGTTATATTTATTTTATGTGAAATTTAATTATATATAAGATACATACATAAAAGATATATTATATAAGCTAATAATCAGTTTTCAAGTTTTAATGTCATAAATTATGCACAGGTAATAATCTCCTTTTCCTCATCATCTCTATGAGGGTGATAGATACTTTTACTCTAACCAGGTCTATGTTATCACTCTTCCATGAGATGAATAAACCTATACCATTTTCCCTAATCCCCATACTTAGCCTATTCACACCTCTTCCCTATATGGTGTGAGCCTACATGTTCAATCAAAAATAACTAGGGTTTTTACTTTAAAGACTCTAAGGGATCAAATTATCAGTATGACCAAAATAATATTATATTTACATCATCAAAATTAGTTATTAAGTGAATATGTCACATTATTGGTAAATCACATTACTCAGTTTAGTCTTTTACTTTTGATATATCTTAAATAAGGACTTATTTATGCATGTTTTATTTATAGGACATGCATTACAACATGATTCACATACTCAACCCATCTTTATAGGATTAAATTCATAGGTAAGTCTTGGTACACTTCTTTTTATTTTATCATATTCATTTCCATTTATTGCATTTTTAGAATAAAGGGGGGAAATGTAATCACCCAAAAGTGGTATTTTAGTTCTATAAGAGTGTTATGTGAGACTACATATCCTTAACTTAGCATTAGACCTATCTTATAACCTATAGTAACACTTATCCAACCTTTATATGGGCCAAAAGGATCCTTCGTTATCCCCAATGCAATCCCAAACCCTCGTTTCTTAATCTTGACCCTTTGTGCATAGTGTTTTACCAAGTGGACACTAGTTCCATAATAAGGACACTAGCTCTACATGGCTCTAGTTTCCTTGAAATCACACTAATATCCTTTGCCCTAGATTTTCATAAAATGATATATTTTCAAAACTAAAGCCTCCTAAGTTCATCCTAGACATATTTTATCACTTGCATAAGTAAAAGAATATTATAAATACGTTAATTTTAGTCTTATATCCAATAGATGGAAATGAGATGAAAAAATGGCATTCAAACTCAAAACAAGTTGAGCACAATTAAGCTTTTCAATTCTTATTTGTCCCTACTTCTACATACTACCATCTACAATAGCCTTGAGCTCAAATTTTCTATATTTCTAATCTCAAGCACACTCAAGGCCATTATCATACTAGCATTACTTGCACTTGTACCAATACTTAGGTGGGAAGAACTACATCAGGCTTGATCCTTCCTTGAAGTATTTGTATGTAGGAAATTTTATTCATAATGTGGTGTTGAGGATGTCTAAACCACCTTAATGATGAACATAATTTTTAGCTCATGACCTAGTTGTATTGAATATTAGGGTTTGCATAATAAATAAGCTATCATAGGTAGAATATAGGGTTCCAACACTTATGCACATAGGAACAAACCCAAGAAATATAGACACAGGTGCACCTAAAAGCTTAGGATACTCCTAAATAGATGATATTGCTAGCAATATCAAGACACTACTACCAATTTGCCAATAATGGTGTTAATATCCAATTATGGAACAACTATCCAAGAGGGGTTTTGACATAAGGATCTAGTTTAATACACTTATATTAGTTTCCATATTAGTTTTTAGCATTCAAATCATTTGTAGCAGGTATTTTCTAGATAAGAATTTATTTGTACTATTTATTACTATTTTTATAAAATCCAAATATGTTCAATTCTATAACAAATTAGTGATTGTATTTATTGATTATTATTCCCTTGATTTAGTCTACTTAACTCTTTAACAAATATAACATTTACACTTGCTAAGTCGTAGAAGGTTAAAATAAAGATCATGAAAGATATGTGTCATTATTAACTGGTATGTTTTTCCCATATTTTTTAGTCCAAAAGGCATCACTGTATAATATAAAGTGCCCCTTGATGTGGTAAAATATGTTTTTTCTTGGTCTTCTTTAAGGATATTAATTTGATTGTAACTAGTGAAGTCATCCATAAAAAGAGCATTAGTTAGCCTATTGTAGAGTTGATGAAGATATCGATGTTGTGTAGAGAAAAATAATCCTTGGGACATGATTTGTTTAAGTATTTAAAATCATAACAATATTAGATTTGACCATTAAGGATGATCAACTGGTCGAATGAAATCAGCATCCAAGATCCATTGGATCTCATTTTTTGACTAAAAGAACAACTTTTGGATGCATTTATATAATTTTTTATTTAAATATCTTGGAATTAAGATAGAGTGTAATCTTATTTACTAAGACTAAGGGATCAATATTAAACATATTAGAATAAGCCCAAGTGAAAAATTCAAGAAAATATTTTAAAATCTGATGAAAATTTGTATCTTCTTCTTTATATAAGGTAGCAACCAATAATATGTTATGAGGATAAGTATCTATGCCATAATTTAATTAAAATATATCTTCATTAAGTAACATAGATTTATCCATATTTTATGGTGTTGTATCGATAATATCATCTGTGTCAGGTAAAATAATATTTGAATCATCTAAACACTCACCAAAATATGTTTAGACATTTTTGGAATGAGGAAACCTGTTCGTATGATATAAGGAAGTGAGATCATTTTATTCCCCAAATAATTATAAAATAGCCTCATCATTAGTCAATTCATTAAAATAAGGTAGATTCAAAGAAACTATATCATTGATAAGAATGGGGTAAACAACTGACAGTGTAGAAATGTGGTTTACCATATCTTTTACCCATGGAATAGGTCGAAAAAAAATTATATGCTAGGAATTATGGTGAGATGAATTTTTATTAGATATATTTATATCCAAGTCTTTGTTTACCCTATTGATCATATGCTTTAACAGGATTAAGGATTCACTGCTTATGTTTATGGAGGTCCTATCCTATGTAACACATTTTTTGGAAGTATCTCAAAGAAAAAAGAGAAGTGAACTTATTATCCGATGTTTTTGAAGTATATAAGGGAGTAATACATGAGTTCTAAGAAATATATTGGAGTGGTGTTATATAAAAATCCATGTGAGGAATATAAATGTGTGAAGGCTCTATATGTTGGCAATATTTGAATGGTTATTTATCCATAAGACAAGTCTAGATATGACCTTTGTAGATTAACTCTAAACATTAATTTAAAGTGGATCGAGCTAAGTGAATATCACAAATCTATGGTTTTCCAAGCAAGATATCTTAATCAAGATCATTAGGCATAACTTGACATGTTATAGGTAATGTTCTAGGCCCTAATGTAAGGTTTAGTGTGATTAGAACCAAGATTTTGCATGGAATATTATCAAAACCTTAGACATTCATATTAGAAGGATCCATATCCTTAACATGTATATTAAAAAGTTGAATAAAATAGATAATTAAAATGGTCAATCCTAATAAATTGTCCACTAAAAACCATTTTACAGCTAAATCATTAATTGATAATGAAATTTAGAGAGGAAAGTGTAAATCTATGATGTGATGATGTGGGAGACCTTCCTTTTTGAATTAAATATGATTTGTGGTCCATTTCATAGTATTAATTATGGAAACAACATAAGTTATCTCATATGTTCAAGGCACTTGAGTATCATGGAGTGTGACATACAAAATATCTTTTTATGTTTTATAATGTTGTAAGAACTCTAAAATGGAAATTACGGCTAAAAAAACATTGCTTTAGTTGAAAAAGATATATCCATGGGTTTTGATAACCTACCAAGATTTGAGACCACATGTAAACATCATAACCTATATTATAGGGTCTACTAAGATCATAGTTATGGTATTAGAGGTGAGGTGATGGTTGTATGTGTCTGGTTGAGAAGTAGGAGGGATAAGCAACACCATTGATGTTCCCCTATGTCTAAGAGTGATAGGTAAGGAATCAAAGTGAACCAAAGAGCAAAAATCATTTAAAAGAGACTTATTAATTTTAGGTAACTATGTTGGTATCATATATAATGTATTCTATATGTATTTAAAGGTTTCTATCTTAATTTAATTCACATAAGATAAAGATAACATGATAAATAAATAATTAAACATGAAAGGCATTATAATTGATATAAAGCATCATGTATACATGTGTTTATGTCCTTTTTGAGTTCATTTTAAATTAAAGGAAACAAACATGGAAATGAAAGTATTAAAGTTTTAAACAAAAAGTGATACACTTATTCTATCATTATTCTATCAAATAAAATCAAAAAATCATTGATCTAAAATATGGATCTCAGATTGCTAGAAATATAAACCCCAGTGTTATCTAAGGTTAGGGTTTACACAATATTTGAAATAATTTAGGTTCACCAAATGTTTTAACCTTTTATGACTTAGATTAATGTAAATCATGTGTTGTTAAAGAGTTGAGAATAGTAATTGAAGCTATAAATATTCAATAAATACAACCACTAATTTGTTATAAAATTAACTTAGTTTGACCTTTCTAAAAATAACAATAAATAAAATTAAAGGGAACTTATCTAAAAAATGTTTGAGACAGATGATTTGGAGACTAAAAAAATTAAAGGTTGGTTTAAGTTCTATAAATAATGTCCAAGTGTTAAAATACCTCCTAGATAGTAGCACCATAATTAGATAGTACTACCATTTGGTAATAGTGTCCCTATTTTAGTGGTAGTGTCTTTTGTGTAGAATGGCTCTGAGCTTCTAGGTGCACCTATGTTTGGGTCTATAAGGCATGTTCCTATATGAACAAGTTAGATGGCCTATTTGTGTTGATTTTATGATTAAAAACCTAAGCCTCTGTACTATTAGGGCATCTATTTGATATAAGTAAAAAAGTGTGTTTTTTAGGGGGGTGGGATAGACATCCTCAACACTTTATGTGATGAGAATTTCTTACATACCAAAAATTTGAAGAGAAATCAAGCCTGATGTAATTCTGTACACCTAAATGTTGGTGTTAGTGTAAGTGAAGCTAGTATGATGGTTGACTCAAGTTCTTTAAATGTGCTTGAAACTATAAATCTGAGTAATCTCAGCTTAGGAATTGTATATATGGTAGTATGCAAAAGTAGTTTATAATAGGGATTGATAATTTTAATTATGTACAACTTATTTTGAGTTTGCATATGTAATTTTCATCTAATTTACATCTAGTATATAAAGGGATAAAATTCATGTATTTTTACTATTATGGTGCTTGTGTGAGTGCTAAAAGAGGTCTAGTCGAACCCTAAGAGGTCTAAGATTTGAATAGAAACCCACTTATGGAAAAAGGAGGGAAAGGATAATAATGTCTATATTGGGACACTAGCACCATGTGGCACTATTGTAACTATTATGTTTCTAGTGTCAAGGTGGAAAAACCTAAGGCATGAAGAGCCAAGATGTAAGAATGAGGGTCTAATACTACTTTAGAGATGACTAGGGTTGACTAGGGATGCCTGTGGCATGCATGAAGGTTATATAAGTGTGAAAATAGTCCTTGCGATAGGTCTATGGACAAGATAGGGATAGGTGGTCTCAAGTATCATTCTTATCTCTAAAATTTCACTTTTAGATGATTAAAATATTCTCTTTCATGTAAGTTTTAACATATAATAATATATTTGATCTTTGGAAAGGAATTTTATTTCTAAAAATTTCATGAGTATAGCAAAGAAATTTTTAGGAGTCCTTGAGAAATTATTAAATGTAGATAAGGGATTGATTCTAATCATAACATATACCTTAACTTAGGAGTTTTAAATCCATTGGGATAAATTCTTAATGAACACCAATTTTCATGTACTCTTTTTTTACCCCCAAATTTTAAAGGTCTTTTCATATTTTTTTCATAAGAACTTGATTAGATTTTTCATTAGTTTTAAGAAAACTATTATAAAAATCATAACTAACTACAAAATCAAAATGTTGAAAACATGATAGCTATCTAAGGAAGCAAAAGATAGATAACATGAAATATACTCTAGAAATTAGAAAACCTTGTCTACTCCTACTTCTATGTGCAAAATCATGGTCATTCATAAGGATCTCTAATTGGAGTAGCCATGAAATAATGTCTCAAAAATTATTCATTCACTTGAAAGGAAATATCATTACATTGGAAGTCCTTCAAACTAAATACATTGTTACCTATGATTTTAGATATTTGATAAAGGAGTGAACTTTTCATGTTGTCCTTTATTTTCATGTGTCTTATCCAATTAAATCAGAAGGTATGAAATATTAAAATCTTTGATGTTAGATATTTTATCAAACCACCTATTAATAATGTCTTGGTTATTTTTGAATCCATGCAATGCTTCAGTTTGGGCATCTTTTATTTTTATTATGTTAAGTAATTTTGAATGGATTATTTCATATTCTCCCATATACTCTTGCATGAATTGATGCACTAGTAGTTTGAGTAATAATAAAAATTTGTTGGTGTCCATATACTAGTAGGAAAATTGAAACCTTGATGGCTTACTTATGCCTAATTATTTATAATGATAGTGCATATTTCAATAGTAGGTGACATTCTTTGGGCTCATACTATGTTGATTTTTTAAATAACATCACTAATATTTTTTTTTGGATTTTGAAAATCTATTACCTTTAGGATAATAATTTGATGAAAACTTGATTATAATCTAGTTATCATGGGCCTATTCTATAAATTTAGTCAATTAAAAATCTAGACCATTATCATAAACCAATGAAATTGTGGTCCTAAACCTGGTGAGTATGTTTACTTCCATAAATTGATCAAATCTTGGGCCATATAATTATTGGTTTCCATAACTTCTATCCATCTAGTACAATAATCAGTGATTGTTAGGGAAAACTTCTATCTTACTAAAGATTTTGGATTGATCACCGCAACAAAGTCTAGACCCTATTGAGTAAAAGGACATCCTTTAATGACTAGTTGTAAATGCATGGTAACATGCACTTTCCTTTTACATAATACCTTATATTCATGGCATGTTCTTACATGATTATAGGAATCTCTAAAAATTTTAGGCCAATAGTATACTATTATCTAGATTTTTTGAGCAATTTCATTACATGAGGGATGTCCATTACTTATCCTCTAATGTAAACTATTCAATATTTTTTTATCTTCCTCTTTTGAGACACACCTCAAAGATATGCCTTCATAAATATTTATATACAAGACACCTTTATTTATCATGTAATTATCTTATTTTAGCATAAGGGCTTACCTTTGATTCCTATTCAACTCAATGGGATATATACTTGTGAGAACATAGTGGATGATATGAGCATACTAATCACCACCAAATACCTAGGACTCATTGACTTTCTCAATGTGAATGTGCAAGTCCATCTCAGTCACAATATGGATGATCCCTTGTCCATGTACCATGTTAGTTAGCCTCATTTAAATATAAAATTATTATAGTTTTACCATCCACTAACCTCTTCTCTCTCCTAATTTATTCTAGCCATGTGTGATCTTGATAGTTAGGTCTAAAATTATGACATATGTCTTGTTCCTAAAGATGTAATGCCTAAACTTATTTACAACTTTGATCAGTTCATATATTTACTTATCTAGAATTCAACACTTCAACTCTACATATTTTAAATTAATAATCATGAAGGAAATTGGGTGTTCATTTCTATCTACCTTTTATGTGAGTAATGTTATTGTAGTGTATTTTAAAGAAAATAAATATATAAACAAATCCTTTGTAAAGTCTAGTCTAATCATAATTGGAGATTGAGAAATAACTATATATATATATATATATATATATATATATATATGTATATATATATATATATATATATATATATATATCATAGAATAGCTTCTTGTATTTCATTATCCACTTTATTTTAGTGTCTTACATCAACATGGCATTCAATATCTCGACAATATTTTCAAATCTAGAAATTAATATTCTCACAAAGTTTAGCTTTCTAGAGAAAGACTTTAATTATTTCTTGTTCTTAGGAGGAGTTATCTTAGAAATGGCCTAGATTTATTCTAGTTAATTTGAAATCCCATATTTGGTAATGTAATTAACTAACAATTTTCCTTTTATATTTCTAAATATGCTCTTTTTAGATTTTGTGGGACTTCATATCTCTTGCATCTATCAAATACCCTATATAGATGATCTACATGATCAACTCTATTCATTGAAAACACTATGAGGTTTTTCATGTAGATGATGATTAACTTGACAAAAGGTCCTTAAAAAGTGAATTCCATGGTTCATTATAAGTTTGATCTACATTAATTAGTCAAAAAGCATCTTTTTATATGCAAAATTGTCCCATATGGTGGTGAAGGTAATATTCATTATATCTTATGTTTATACTATAAATTTATTATATATTGAATATCCATCTATAAATAACATCATTTTATACCCACTCACCATTTAAATCACCTCATAAAATAATGGTAAAGGATCATTATCCTTTTTTAATTCCTGGTTCAAGTTATTGAAGTTGACACATAACTTGATTTATCCATTATTTTTCTTGACAGGGACTAGATTAGTGACCCATGTGGAATTTTTGATGGGAAACACAATCTTAGTGTCCAATAACTCCTAAAATTATGTCCAAATTAGGGGCTCTAAAATTAGGTTTAAAGGCCTCTATCATTATCTTAAGTGATTGTATTATGGCTTTAGTGGGATATTATACATGATGAAAGTAGGACCAAAGACTTTTAGGTATTCATACATTAAAGCTATCATATATTTTATTATGTGAGTATACCATTCAACTTATGTTTCTAACTTTTCATTCAAATAAATCCAATGATGACATATTGAGGGTGTTAGTCACTCCCTAGGTTCTCTTTGAGAAAATAAGATTAAGTCACTTTAAATTGTTTCTGATTTTGATCTTGTAGGTCTATGTAAAAATATAATGAGACCATTACCATATGTATCTTATTATCTTTCATATTTAATATATCATATTCCCCTAAGTATTTTTTGTTAATAGGTTCCAAATAATTTTCATATATTATTTGATATTATAAATATGGAACTATTCATAAATTATATGGTATAATGATCATCATCAAATACATAAAAGTTTTCCATATTGTTTGGGATATAATGGAAATTAAATATATCCATATAAAACTTCTAAATTATAGGATCCTTGAATGGTTCTAGGTTTGTAGCAAAAGCTACTAATGAATCTATTATCTAGTTTTCTTCTCTTAGAATAGATTTGATGTTGAATTATTCAATTAGATCCTAGGATCTATGTGTATACGTAAAATATTTTTTATATTTAATACTTACTAACACAAATTATCTTACATGAACCTATCAAGTTTTAATCTCTCTAAGTGTATGCCTTAAAGGGTGCACAAGAAAAGGGGTTGGTAGACCATTGGTGATTCATAAGATTTTTATGGATTTGTATCATTCCTACCATTATTAAAAATAATTTAGAGTGTATATCCATTAACATACCATTATTCCTCCTTAAAATATTGAAACCCAAAAATATGCCTAAGATTGAAATCTTATAACTTTGAAATATGGCTAAGTTTGAAATCTAGTAGGATCCTCCAAAGTCTAGAATTTGCATTATAGCTCCTAAAGATATAAAACACTCTAAAACATACTAAAATTATAAATATATAATATAAATTAAATTTACATTATAATTAAATTTTTATTTTATATTTATACTACCTATTTTCCTATAATGTCGACTAGGTTAACTCTGTCATTCATCTCATACTACTATGTAGACTAGGTCAACTCTATCATTTATCTTATTCTACTATGTTATTCAAGTATATAAAAATGAATGCATTTGAATAGGTTGACCTTGTTGTGAATTTAGTGCACATTAAAAAACTCTATCATCCTAACCGACCTAGTTTGAAAAGGCTTAATGGATCTATGTCCCACCTAACAAGGTTGACCCAACTGACCTTATTGGATAAATTCCCTAAAGGGATTAGGGTCAATCTATGGCTATAAATACACCCTTAAATTCATTTCTAAATAGATAATCAATCAATTATGAATAATTACCTCTCAAAAATATGATTATATAAACAATAGGAGGTTTCATTTCATAGGTATTTTACCTTGAAGGAGTAACACTTATCTTATGGAAGTCTTTGATATATAGGAGAGGTCTTATATCCTAGAGTTGATTTATCCTTGTGATCCTTACAATCCCATAAAAACCTCTTGAAAATCACCACTAGCTAAGGGATATATTGAATCATGATGGGTTCACTTCAAAAAGGTGTATATTATTAAGCCCTTCATATTTCTAAGTAGATATTGTAAAGTTATTATATTTTGGATGTATCTGTCCTTATTTATATCTTCTCCATGTTATAGATAGATTTATCTTTACATGTTATCATCTTCCCCATTTGTGACACAAAATTTGGTGATCATTATATTATCTTGAATATATATTTAATAGGTTATCTTACATATTTGTTTAGTATATTAGCTTTCTTTGATATTATTACAAACATGAATACCTAGCTAGGGTTATCACAAGATGACATTTTCTTAGAGGCCTTGGAAACTCCTCCTCTATCATAGTGTGATAAATATTCCTTAGTGTAGGTCTATTAAATAAAATATTTTTCATGACCCAAATTAAAATTTATCCCTAAGTGTACTTGTTACTTGATTACGTTCTCTGATATTAAATATTATTAAGTAGGATAAGTTATATAATTGTCTAGTTTTACTTGCATACACTATGTTTATATTTATTCAAGTAAGAAAGATTTCATTTATATTTTTTATGATTTGGTTAATAATGAGATATGAATTTATAAATATTTATATCTAATTGACATCATGATTTAGTTCAAATCGTAAACCTAGAATTAGAGCTTCATACACATCTTGATTGTTTGAGTAAGGGAATTGTAATATATATGTAGCTAGATATTTCTTCCAATATAAGTTGATAAAATATATTCCAATTCTATAACCTTGCTTTTATCTAGCATTGCCAAAGTGTAGAGTTCATAATTATGAAGGATATTCAAGCTATTGGTTATGAGGTTGGTGTTTCATGGTGAACATGTAAACACCTACATGTGAAGATGCAAGGACAACCTTCTCATTATTGGAATTATATTTTCTAATCAATTATCTCATATTTTGTTTTAAAACTACTATGATCTGATTGGATACTCTTTTTCAAGGCAAACAAATATGTGAGAATTTTATTTCCATATATTTGTTTAATGTTTTTGACCAATCATGGCTCAATAACAAGCCATATGATTTAATAATGTCAACGAATAGAATGTTATGTACTATTATACACGTTGGTTTTAGGAAATCTGAATATGCACATTTATCAACACCCCAACATATGGAATACATGATTTATCTAATTGTAAGACCACTCTTTTATATTTATTTGGGGTCAAACACAACTTCTTACACATAGTTGTGGGCATCACATTGGCTAATGTACCTGAGTCAAAAAAATAATTATGAAATTTTTTACCAAAAATTATAATAATTAGTAGAAAAGGTGGTACCCTAAGATTGTCCTTTTACATAACCACATTATCATGAAAAACCTTTGATTTATCAACAAATTATTTCCTAGTCAAGGCCTTGAGAAACAACTCTCTTTATTTGGTAATATAAGATAGTTCATGAAGACTATTATTTCTTTGATCTTATTCATATCTTCCACTATTTCCTATCCAATTTTTCTCTACATATTTATACTTTATATCTGATCATTCTCTTTTGGAGGGGGAGATTATTTTCTGCCTTAGGATCTAGAGTAGTAGTATCACTATTATTTTGAGGTATCAAATTAGTAATAGGTTGATTATTCCTAAAGTTATAGTTATTCCTCTAGAACTAAAAAAAGGAATGGAATTAATCTATATTATATTTAGGTTAATTCTTATGTTATATGATAAATGGAAAGTCATACACTTAAAATAACATCGATGTGTTACAAAGACTTAGAGTACTGGAATAAAATGGATCTAGTTGATTTAAAAAAGTTTATTGTTTGTTCATTTCCTTTTAAAATATCTCAAAAGTGGTGAAAATATCTATGTAGTTTATCTCACCATTTTATATTATATTGTGTACTCGAAACCAATTAGGAATATTGCTTCCAAGATGTTTATCTCAGGTATATCACTAGATGGTTATTCTTTAGTGTTGTTTTTAGATCTATTGAAAGGTTTTTTGTATCTTTAATGTGCAAAATTTTGATTAGTTTTCTTCCCCATGGTGTTTTACATTCACTTGTAAATGCTCAAAAGCTCATTATTAATCTTCTATCCCATTCATTAAATAACATATGATTTTGATTTTGTATAATTAAAGAAATACCTTATGTAGTAGTAGTATTAACTCTTATTAAGGAGGAGATCTAATTTTGTTGATTAGGGGAAGACATGATATTATTTAAAAAGATAAGGTGATAGTTAGGTGGAGAATGGGATAGAAGCAAGTGTCTTGGTTTTTTATTTTATGCCTCAACATTTTGATTAACATTTGGAATGGGGTTGAAGGCTAGAAAACTAGGACAAATATTAGTGGAGTAAAGGATTATAACTAGGGAATCAACTATTGATCAATGTTAATAGCTTCAACATAGGCCAATGGTAGTGTATTAATATTAGGTGATTTGTAGATAAATTTAGTTTTCATATAATCCAAATTGTTCTTATATATTTCAAGGGTCAATGCTTAATTGGGTTTATAATCAATGTCAACTTAGCTATGCATTTTTGGAGTATTGCATTAGAGGCTATAATTGGCTCATTGGGATCTCTCCTCATGATTTTAAAGTGATGATATATGACCCTTGGGATAGTGACCTATCTAAATTATGCCAAAAAAATATCTTGACATTGATTCTAATAGGTAATTGAATTTTCCATGATATTAAGGAACCAATCATAAACAACATCCTACAAGGTAAAAAGTAAAATTTACTATGCTAGGTCCTTATGGGTTACATTTAGTATCCATAAGGCAATCTTGAAATAATTTATATTTTATTAAATAAACCTTATTATTGAGTAAAAAAGGTAGGAAGATACATTTTAGTATTTTAAGGGAAATCATGTATGCCTCTAGGCACAATAACACAAATTTTTAGATAACCAATCTAGGGCCATTGTACATGGAGGAAGATGGGATATTCTAATTATATAATAGGATTATAACTAAGCTCCAATTAAATAACCTATATCTAACCTAAATTTTAAATGGATCTCTAAGGGTGGGAATAATAGGCCAATGTTGAGGTTGACCTTATTAGTCTTCTCAGTATATTTAGTGCAAGTCAAATGATTTTATAAAGAAATGAAAAGGATTTACTCATTATAGAATTAATTTAATTCATATTTATGTGGGTTTTATGCAAAAAAATAAACTTACAAGATAGCCTCTAAAATTTTAGTAATGGTGAAAATTTTCACTTCAAGGCATGAGTTACAAGGTATTGGGTTTTGTAAGCAATCTGGTGGTGGAGAATTGGTGAGTGATGTAGTTGTTTACCTCAAATGATTTTGATATGACATGAGTTTATACCTAATTGATATGAATGGATGGATGTTTAATTTAATTTAAGGTGGGAAGGATCAAAATAAAACTCAAAAAGAGATAAGGGTAGGGCCAAAAATAATGTTTGTCAATAAAAATTATATGAAACCATTTTAAACTAGATCTTAAACTAATGGTTGGACAAGTAGATAGATAATTTATTCTTGACACAAGTTATTATGAGAACACAAGGCATAAAAACATAGCTAATTGTATAAGTAGTTAGATAATTTATTATTGACACAAGTTATTATGAGAATATGAAATACAATAAATTCTATCATACATAATTAAATGTTTATGCATTTATAGGATTTCAATTGCACATATACAAAGGGAAATTATGATTTTTTAAACACAAATATTTATAATTAGATAATGCTTAATATGAATAATTGTATCATAATAACACTTATACACAAACCAAAGACTAAAATACCAGATCAATTAAACTTCTTCGATGAATCATATATTTATAGAAGAAAAAAGATTGTACATCAAAAAAAATTTGTATAAAAACCTATAATATTTATTATCTATCTCAATAGCCAAAAATTATCCTCCCTTTGGAATCGAGAGGACATAAGCATATATAAACTTGGGATCATGGATGCCTCACTTCTCAAATAAAGTCTAAATTTACATTCCTTAATTTAAGAAGTATCAAAATTCATACATAATATGCATGTATACAATATAATCATAACTAATATCCATTCGCTAGCAAACTCTTGGATATAAAAAATAGTACAAATAAAAATATACTTAAGTTACATTTACACATGAAACTATACCAAATACTACCTATAGTGGTGATGTGGCACTACTTGGTGAATAATATTTCATGATCATGATAGTCACTTGAGTTGTAGTTATAATTGGAGTTCAAAATTGAGTGAATGATATTGTGCTAATTGATACTTTGACTAGAATGAACATAGTTAATAGTGGCACTCTGACTATAACTAGAGGAATTCCATGTGCTAAGGTGACCATAGACTTATTTGAAGTAGTCCCTTTTATTACCAAGTAAAAGTAAAGAGTTAGTCATAAGTGGGCCTAGTTTGAGTTTGCACTAATGTGTACTATAACTAAGGTTAAGTGATTATGGATGTTAAAATGATGTTGTTATAGTACTAGCTAATTACTTTATTTCCTCCATTTATAAATGCAAGGCATGAATAGCTTGAAAATTAATGTTGATGACATTAAAACCAATAATATATATTTTAAATAACTTTGGAATATTTTATAAAATATTCTTATGAAAAAAAATCACAAATTTGAATTATATATATAGGGTCTCTATACATGTGACCTTCCCCTTAGAAAAATATATTATTTACATGATTTATTGATTGGTCTTGTAGACTATCCCCTCAATTTCATCTTAGAAGTTGTTAATTTCAAATTTGATTAAACCTTAAAATTAGGATAGAAAACCAAGTGCCTAAAATGTGTACTCACATTCATAACCCTCATGTATTTAAAAATGGAGATGGATTTATTTTAATATTTTACAAATAATTGTATCAATGTTCACATTTTTTTATGCTAGTAAAGTAATTTGTCTCTCTTTGTGGCCACATGACTCTATGCCCATTTACCTTTAGGTTTTTTTATTAAATTTATATGATAAATATATCTATTCCTTTTAATTTGGACCATAAAATTAATTTTTCCTTACATATCTTTCATTTTATTATATAACTAGGATACATCTCCCATTTAGGCCAAGATTTAGCCTTTACAGACCTTATTTAATTAATATCATATAATTTATTTTATACACTCTATAGACTATATACAACTCCTATAAGTGCCTAAATTATGCTTACCTACTTTAATCTCCACTCACATTGGTCATATCTCCTAAACATTTATTTTATCACCCCTCTAGTTATATCCATAAAACTATAGAGATCCTCCCTATACTCATATGAAGGATTAAAACTTATATTATTTGTTAGAGATAAAGTGTCCTCTATATGCTCCAACTCAACATTAACACCCTATACTACCATAGTATTCCTCTTGACATTTATTAATGTATTGGTTTGTTTGTCAAAATGGAATCCTACTATTGAATACTTAATGATCATTAGATCATGCATGCTTGCCTCCTCTTCTTGTAACTTATGAATCCATCAGGGAATAATTAATATGAACTATATATATATATATATATATATATATATATATATATATATATTAATAAGTGTTAGGAGAATATTTAACTTGGTGGGTGTATGGAATCTAGTGTAGGTGGGTTAGTAGGAGAGGTTACATATAAATCTAGGAAATATGGAATGACCTTTCTCCACCTAGTGACCTTATTTTGAGGTAGAGTGTCAATAAAATTATTATTTTTACCAAATGTCCTCTATACCAAAACTATGTAAGAGTATACCTATGTGACCTGATAAACATGCATACCTAACTATGTGGATGGTTTAGGGGGTGTAATATATGTATCCAAAATAGAAGTAGACACTAAATTTTCAAAATGTACCTACTTGATTGGCCTAGTGTTATGTGGGTTAATCCATCCAAAAAATGAATACATTAAATGGATTTGGGGAAAAATTTGCATATAGGTTGTAAATAATGCATGAACAACCCTATTAGGAACAATGGTGGTAGTACCCTTGGTTGTTTATTTTTAGTATTAGTAGAAAAGATGCCACTCACTATACCTTGAGTTATATTTTGTGACACTTTCATCATGAATGTTTAGGGCCTTTTTATTATACTTGGGGAATTAAAATTAAAAGAATGTGAAGGGTGTTTGACTTTTATTTCATCAAATATAGTAGTAGTAATAATAAGAGACACTTAAAAAGAATGGGTGGACTTACACTTTGGGGGGATATGGTAATACTAATTATTATTTTGATTTCTACCATTATTGGTTCTAAATTTTGATGTAAATAGATTAGAAGAAGAACCATAGTTTTCTCCAAAATTAAAGTTGTTTGCATGGAATCTTATTCATTCTTCATATTTTTTTATTATTATAATAACAACTCAATTTTAACTAAGTCATCATTTTCTTGTTCAACCTAATTAGAATATCCACATATCTTTGTTCCCCAAAATTTAATTTCATCCTCTGCTTCTTCATATGTCTCCTCTAAAAAAAATTTCCTCTGAGGTTTTTTGTCTTATTTAGATAACCATTCTTTTTCTTCATCTTCATTAATTACCTTATGTTTTCCATCTATTTATTCCTAAAATTAATCATAAAAATGGCCTCCTATAAAAAATAAGCCTTCATAAGGCCTTTCTTGTTCTTGTATAACATTATGAGACATATGAGGAGTCTTAGAATTATTTTGGTAGGTCATTAGATACTATTTTGGAGGAGTAAGGGTTGGTATTAAAGTGGATGGAATGGAAGTTGAAAGGGCCATAGGAGTTGAATTTGGAGTTAAAATGGGAATGTTTTTAGTTAGTGGTGGAGGTACTAGCTGTGATGATGCAAGATTTGGTGATAAATTGTCAATAGGAGGTTATGATGAGAAAGAAGGGAGGATTACCTATTTCATCATGGTTAATGGAAGTATGGGTGTAAAAGAGTGTCCTTATAGCCATAATGTGGCATATATTTTTATTTATGATTATTTTAGGTAAAGGATTAGTAGCAATAGCTGAAGGTGTGGAGAAATATTGGGCCATACTAGGTCTATCTTGAACATTTTCCTCCCCATATAGGCATGATTCTTCATCTTTATTAGTTTCCATTCTAATCTTGTCTAATAAGGAGACCATGAATTGGTGTAGACGTGAATTATTATTTATCTATCCTATTTTAATTATCTTATGTTATTTTAGGATCATATTGGATCTTTTTAGGTAATATCATAGACATACCACTACTGTGCATTTTAATAACATCACTATCATCTTGAGCATTCATTAATATAAAATCATGGCTGTATGATTCATGTCCATAATAAATTTTAATATTTTTATCATATTTATTTTAACGTTATTTTAAATTATTCCTAAGGTCCCAATATCTAATAGGTACCATCTTTAAACCATAGTGCATTCTAATTTTTCCCACAAAGTCCAAGTTATCCCATTTTTTTATTGTATATGTTGATGATGAGAGGGGTTATGTGTATAGATCATTTTTTAGTATGATTAAAATGAATTTTTACAATATCAACCAATTATGAATCAAATTATTATTCTATCACTTTATCTAAAATAATATGTGGTAAATATAGAGGTTGTGTTGTGGTGGCCTCTATCCTTATTATAGTGCACTCTAGGTAATACCAATTAACGAGTCATATAAATGGCATAATTTGAACCGCTACCTATCTACCTTTTTAACCTCCAAATTCCAATGTTTTAGATATGCCTTTTACATTTTCCTATTTTAAGTATTTTAATAATGATGACATTTATTAACTATGTTTATGGGAATGAAGTTAGATTATGTCTTGTGATTAAAATTGAATATGTTATCTTTTATGATGATTTTACTTCTCATATTATGTATTAAGTAACTTGAGTGATAGGAATTATATGTATCATAAGTATAATTATATGTCCTATATAAATGATATGAATTACATACATACATAGCCACAAAACAATATTTCATATAGGGAATTCATGGCTCACAAGCAATATATTATCAGCCTACAACAACTAAGAAGTACCATAACAAACATGAATAACTACCTATAGCTTGCTTAAACATGATTAATTTTTAATGATATACTTTTAGTTTATTTTAGTCCAATATTAAATATTTTAGAATAATCATGCATGACCCTATATAGTAATATTTGACGAGGAGGAATTGGAATGTTGAACACTCATATTATACTGCATTTCACTCCTTTAAACTTCCCAACAACATCACCCCTATTTTTGTCTTATAGTTATTTGATAACTGTATTATCCATGTTATAAACATAATTACTAAGGGGGGGGTGAATTATTCTTCAAAAACTTTACATCTTTACCTTATCATTCATGAACTATAAAAATAATATATTAACCTAGCAACACATTAAGAGCCATGAGCCTGAAAGAAGAGCATAAAACACATATCACTTATTATAGTCAAAATACCTCAAGGGGAAGAAAAACAATTTATTATGAAAATGTAATAATGTAATATAATTAAAAAATCAATATTTAGTGAATCGCCAACTTCACTTGGATCACCAATCCCTACTATCCAAGCACCAAATTGACTAAGCTTTAGCAAACACCGACTTACAAGGAGGCACTAATCCCCTCGATGACTCAGCACCAACTTAACCACCTCAAACATTTTATCACATTTATAACCATTTATTTATCATATAATATATTATGATCTCATTATTAAACTCTTCACACACTTCTATCCTTCTCATACTAGTCTCTAACCTTCTTCATTCAATTAGGTCTCTACAAGATAGTTTAGGTCATTTGACCTTGATAGTTATATATAGTATCCATGTTAAATATCCATGATAGTTTCTATACACCATAATTATGGTCTTTAAGACCTCCTTTATCTATTCAAAATTCTATATCTTCTGCTTCAACTCTCATACATTTTACTTAGCCAATTAGGCCTATTAGGCTTTGTTCTTACACTAGGCTCTTGCTCATACACCTCTTGCTTGGCCATAAGAACTTTCCCACTTATATTTTTCAATGTAATAGGCCTTAAAAAATTCTGAAAAAATTAATAAAACATTATAATATGTCATTAATAGCATATAGGACCAAAGCACCCTTTTAGGCCTTAAGGAGACCTAATTTAATTAGGCTTTAATTGGCACACATTACCCTTTGAGCTCTTTGGAACACTTTCAAACTTATAATAAAAGTAGGAACATATAAAATATCACTAAAATATAAATTATAAAACTTAATTTTAGGTACATAATACCTTTTATGTCCAACAACCACTTGAACCTCTTCTCAAAATAATCTTCATACTAGGCTTATGCATACCCATAAAGTATATTTTGAACAAATAAAGCATAAGAAAATTTTTGATTAAAAAACCATGGTAGAAAATAAAAAAATTATAAGATAAATTACATTAAATTTTTTTCAAATTTCATTATACTTCATTATATATAGAGAAAAAAGACTCAAACCCTTATCTACAAGTAGCCCAGTAAGAACTACCAACTAGCCTCAAAACATACTCATCAAAATAATGACCTAAAGCACCTATAGAACCACTTTCAGAGACTTAAAATTAATTTATTTGATTCTATTATGTCATTATACCACTATTTTATAGATAAATAATATGACCACATTTAAATATTGGTCTTCCAAACCAATCTCATAGTCGTGTACCTTAATGTCTCATCTGAAAAAGATAGGGAAACTTATAAAAACAATTTTCATCATAAACACTAGAATTAAACACACACACACACACACACACACACACACACACACACACACACACACACACACACACACACACACACACACACACACACACACACACACACACACACACACACACACACACACACACACACACACACACACACACACACACACAATTAACATGTGTTATAGGTATTTAAAAAATTCCACATGAACTTGGATTCATACCTAATCCATGATAACACATCCCTAATTAGCTTTTCACTTATGCCTAGTTTTCTTATTATCTACACCATTAGGCCTATTAGTGACTAGTCAACTTTTAAGACAAATTTATCACTCCTAAGGGATATAACCTAATAAAAAATAAAATGGACATAAAATAAAAGCCTTAATATTTATACTCTATCCATTTATCAACTTTGACTTGGTCAACTCTGACTGCTACAATAAATATCTAAGAAATAAGGCCTTTCCTATATGGTCCATTCACTCTCTTGACAAACCAATCACGCCTACAGGTGATTGGAAGAGTTTAATATAAAATATAATCAATTAAAAATCATTAAAAACCATTATTATCACTTTATAACAATATATTTCTCATTGGGTCACTATTAGGGTTCTTTGAGGTTTTAAACCATCTTCTAGTTCCAACAATCATTCATAAAGCTTAGCCCCTCATTATAGAAACTAATTATTGTAAATTTTATATATAACCATTCCAATTATACCATGAAAATATTAGGTTCCCATGCATAGGTTACATGTTCTAATGAACACTTGAAAGTTCTTGGGTTGAGAACCCTCCATTATGTGCATATGAGAGACATCGAAATAATTTTTCTTGCATTAACATTCAAATTTTAAACTAAAAATTGGTAAACATACTTGAAAAAATATTACATACCTATGTCAATTCACACATACTCATGATTTCCTTGGAAACTAATGTTGATATCCTATATTTACACCATCTCTCTCTCTCTCTCTCTCTCTCTCTCTCTCTCTCTCTCTCTCTCTCTCTCTCTCTCTCTCTCTCTCTCTCTCTCTCTTTCATCTCTAAGCCTTTGACCTGCAAATCACATTAGGCCTTGAAACTAAACTTATAGACATTTTACAAACTATAAGCACCTCATATACAAGTCATAAAATGTCTTAAAATGATAAAAAAACAACCATACATTATTCATATGCCTTGAAAATACCTCATGATACCTCATTAAGTCAGGTAAGGTCTAGAAATAGTCTAGTTGCATGCTAGGTTTATAGGTCTTACCCCTATAGGCTCACCTTAAAAATCACCTGAGTCCTCCAATGACTAATATTCATACTAAATCAACACTATAAAACCTCTTATGCATCTATTAATCCATATCACTAGGCCACTATGTTCCTTCATGCATAAGCTTATGCATCCTATGCACAAGCCTTCTGAAGTCCCTTGCTAGGTTCAAACACTTGACAACTTTGGCAACTTATCTTAAAACTCTCTTTAATTCTTTTACACCTTGATCACATGCCTTATATGTTTCTCAACCAATGTCACACCTCTCAAGGATGCAATCAAATAAAAACATTGTTTAATGACCTTATCAACAACTTTTGACATTAATGAGAATTTCGATGCCAAACCTCAATAATAGAAGCATTGCTCAAAAATCTCCTCCTTTGTCATTGATGGAAAACCATACTAAAAATTTATCATCCTCATATCCAAAATATGTTCTTTCTCCCCCTTTGACATAAATGGCAAAGTGATGTCTACAATTCCCTAGATCACACTCCTTACAACAAAAATACACAACACACAAAACTATGAGTTTATAAGACATAAAATAAACATTCTCCCATATCTCCAAGCACATTTTATTTTAAAAACTCACATTTTCTTATATATAATGATAATTATTAGCTTCCCCTAAGTACTTGGATTATTCAACGATTTCTAGGGGAAGGAATTACACTCAATTCCTATCTTAGGTGTTTAAAAGTTACCTTTAGAAGTGGTTTGGTCAAGATGTATCCAATTTGATCATGTGTAGAAACATATTCAAGTTTGACACTTTTTTTCACTTAACTGATCTCTTAGAAAAGGATACATGATGGGAATGTGTTTGGTACTTGAGTACATGACATGGTTCTTTGAGACACTTATATCACTTGTATTATCACAATAGATAGGGCTAGGACCATCATACTCCACCTTATAGTCTTTTATGGTCTATCTCATCCATAGGACCTAAGTGAAACATGAATATTTTGAAATGTACTCATACTCAAAAGTGGAAAATTATATTGATGGTTTTTTATTACTTATCCATGAAACTAGGCACCCACCTAGGAAAAAGGCTCCTTCACTAGTATTCTTCTTATAATCTATACTTCTTGCACAATCTGAATCTATGTAATCTATAAAATTGAACTCCTTACTTCTTAGATACCACAATCCATATTCTTCTTGAGATACCCAAATATCCATTTTATTTATTTTATATGATTACCCTTTGGATATACTTGAAATATTCTCACAAGACCTACTAATTGCATGATGTTAGGTCTATAGGTAGTGGTGCACAAAAAACTTCCAATCATTGACCTATATGATTTTTTATTGACCTTTAAAGACTCATCTTCCATGCTCAATTTAAATCCTATGATCATGGGTGTACTAATTTCCTTTCAATCCTCCATCTCAAACTTATTCAGCATCTCTGTTATGAACTTAGCTTGTGATATGAATATACCTCTTTCATTGTGAGTTATTTGTAACCCAAGAAAGAATGATAGTTCCCCTAACATATACATACGAAACTCTTTATTCATCACCTCTACATATGCCTTTATCATTTTCTCATTATTTTAACCAAAGATGATGTCATCCACATAGATAATTACTATTAGCTGATGATCATCTTTTATCTTGATGTATAGATTATTTTCTATAATTCCTCTTTTGAATCCTTGAACCAACAAATACTTGTCCAACCTAGCATACCAAGCTCTAAGATCTTTATTTATACCATAGAGAGCCTTTTTAAATTTGAAAACATAGTCTTTATCATTTTATAGTGAGAACTCTTTAGGTTTCTTAATGTACACTTCTTCTTCTAACATCCCATCCAAAAAGGTAGATTTGACACCCATTTGGTATACCTTGAATCCTTTGAATCCTGTATAAGATAGAAACAATATGATGTCCTCCAATTTTTATACTAGTGAAAAATTATCCTCAAATTATACCCCTTAAACTTGTGCATATCCCTTGCATACTAATCTATCATTTTCGTAATGACTTCTCCATCTTCATTCAACTTTTTTTCTAAACACTCATTTTTTGCCAATGACATTATTCTCTTTAGGCCTAGGAACTAGTTCCCAAGTCTCATTATTCTCTATTTTATCTAACTCCTCATTTATATCACATATCCAAAATTTGTCTTTGCTTGACTCTAAAAGATTCTTAGGTTCAATATTGGATAATAAAGTAACATTCACTTGATTTAGGTTACTTACCAGTCTTCTCTTTGTTTGTATACATGAATTATTATTTCTAATGATTTGATATTTAGGGGTGATCTCTTTGAATCTATCTTAAGGGTCATTTTGAATCATATCTCTCTTCAATTTCTTATTCTTCTTCATAAATCTATATAGTTTCCTCTTCATTCTTGAAGTCCAAATTCTTTGAAGTGTTCTTGAATTGTGAATGAGATTTGCTTGTCTCATCAATATTCACATTGGTACTTTCCACTATGGTTTATAATCACTTGTTATAACATATATAGGCTGAGCTCATTGATGAGTATCCTAATAATATGCCTTCATCAAATCTATAATAAAAATTAACCAAGTCTTCACCATCTCTTTTGATGGAACATTTTCTCCCAAACACTCTAAAGTTTTCTACATTTATAGGTCTACCCTTCCATAGTTCATAAGGATTTTTGTTTCCATTAGTCCTTATCTATCCTCTATTTAAATTTTAAACAATAGTTCTTATGTCCTCTCTCCATTATCCATCAAATGATATAGACTCATTCAACATAGTTCTATCCATCTCTTTAAATATCTTATTCTTCCTTTCCACTACACCATTCTATTGAGGTGTCTTAGCTACTAAGAATTATCTCCTTATTCCATAAACCTCATAAAATTCATCAAACTCCTTCGACCAAAACTCTCCTCATTTATTAGATATTAGGCACTTGATCTTTCCATTCTTCTCATTATCAATAAGAGCATGCAATGCCTTGAACTTTTCAAGAGCTTTTGATTTCTCTTTTAGGAATGCAACCCAAGTCATTCTTGTGTAATCATTAATGACTAACATGAAGTAACTATCTCCTTGAACTATTTGAATTATTGTAGGCCCATAGGGATTAGTTTGGATCAAATCCAAGTGTATTGTAGTAGAGTACTCCTTGTAATTTAACCTTTTTCTAGTTTGTTTATCACGTTGACATGCCTTGCAAAGTATGTTTGTAGGTTTGATGAGCTTAGGCTTGTTTTTTAAAGACTTATTAGTGCTAATCCTGACCAAGTTGTCAAAGTTTAGGTGACCTAGCCTTTTGTTCCATAGCCAAATTTCATATATCTTACTC